>JAWZYT010003954.1:15000-20000 GCA_034508575.1 Petrolisthes manimaculis | reverse complement strand
CTCTCTCTCTCTCTCTCTCTCTCTCTCTCTCTCTCACAAACACAGTGCATGAACAACAAAACTCCAAAACACAACTTTATAATAACAAAGACTATATAACTCAACTGTACAAGATATAAAATAGTAATAACAAATAATAATCTTCTATCCTCCTTACTCCCTTAACAGTCTCTTTGATACACACATCCTAACTCCATTATATTAATTTGCATATCCCCAGTAGATATATAATACTGTAAGCCTAGTGGCATGATTTCATTACCTTACTTAAGATTACATTAGATTATATTACTATGCAAATATCGTACATGTAGCATACGGGGTAATGTTTAATTCCATTTTCATAGATCTTATTATATTGTGCTACTATTATGCAGTAATGGTAGTTTATACGTAGACCAGATATTATATTCTGGTATATAGAGGGATTTTTTAACTACTAATTTTTAATATTTATCTAGTATAGATCAGGAAAAAAGTACACACACACACATACCCACACATCAGGAAAAAAGTAAACACACACACATACACATACATCAGGAAAAAAGTACACACACACATACACATACATCAGGAAAAAAGTACACACACACATACATCAGGAAAAAAGTACACACACACACATACACATACATCAGGAAAAAAGTACACACACACACAGATTAAGAAACACACACACACAGATTAAACAACCAACAACATACATACATATTAAGAAACACACACACACAGATTAAACAACCAACAACATACATACATATTAAGAAACACACACACACAAATTAAACAACCAACATTCATTACACATACAGAAGTTAAAAACAAGAGGCATCAGAGAGGGTAACAACACAAGCACCACCAACAACACCCCCACCACCCTGCCTTCGGTTCTGCCAAGGGTGGACGAGTTTATCTGTCTACTTGGATAAACATTGGCGCT
Organism: Petrolisthes manimaculis; assembly: GCA_034508575.1. Taxonomy (NCBI): domain Eukaryota; kingdom Metazoa; phylum Arthropoda; class Malacostraca; order Decapoda; family Porcellanidae; genus Petrolisthes; species Petrolisthes manimaculis. The sequence continues at coordinate 19,057 of JAWZYT010003954.1, read as the reverse complement.
TAAATATTTACCAGGAGCAGCGTAAATTTAGGGCCCACTGTTTACACCACCACCTACCTACCTTGCCCCCACCCCTGACCCACCCCTGCCCGACCCCCAACGCACAGACAGTCACGACAAAATACATACGCCTCAAAAAATTGAGGGCCCTTACTGGAGCTCCATGAATCCTCCAAAATAATCCAGGCCACAGAACCCGTTAGCATTTCTAATAGGGAATCTGTTGCCCGGAGTAGTTTGGAGAATTCATAGAGCTCCAGTAAGGGCCCTCAATTTTTTTTAAACTACGGGCGTAAATCTCAGGCAATAATACGTAAACAGCAGCTTAGGAAATCCTTGGGCTAACACTAGACGATTCTAAACGACAGAGAAAATAGAAAATTGTCCCTCAGAGAGAAAAATGTGTTGCCTGAAATATTTTATGATAATATATATATGTCCCTTATCAGGTTACCCTCCCTCAAGGCTTGTTAGTGAAATTGGGTTAAATTAGATTGTGTTCTTTATTTGATTTGCAGTGAGAGTGACTTAAAAGACTCCTGTGATGTAGTCGGAAAAATTAAAATAAAAGAGTCCTTCAACATTTTATATTGCCACGAAACACAAACACCTATATGGAAGGAGCTTGTTTCGTGGCATAGTCAGGAGGAATCAGAAGCCTCCAATTGTCATACACATTCACAGGGTCCTTAAGTTGTCAGAGAAGATGCAAGAAATATAAAGGATAGTTACATGAAAACAAGAAGATCCTAAGAAAAAACAACAACATATGAATCAGAAAAACAACAGAAACAAATAAGAATGAAAAAAAAATGAAAGATCAATGAAAAGGGAAGGAAAATAAGGAAAGTTGAAATATCAGGAAAGAAAGAAAAAGATAGTGAAGAGTAGATAGAGATAAGATATAAAGACAGAGAGGTAAGGAAAGAAAGAGTATAGTAATAGAGAGATATGTAGAAAGTGAGAAAGGCAGTGACAAATTTCCTTTTTTTTCCTTTTTTCTCCTCATCCCTTTACCTTCCTCTTCCTCAGACTCACCTTTTCCTCCCCCCCCTCTCTCTCTCTATCTGTCTATCTACCTCTCTATCTCTCTATTTCTTTATCTCACTCTCTCCTCTCTCTCTCTATCTCTCTATCTACCTCTCTATCTCTCTCCCTCCCCCTCTCTCTCTCTCTTTCCCCCCCGTTTCTCACTCTTGTTTTTTTCCCTGCCACTTGACTCTCTCTCTCTCTGCCTTTTCCTGCCTCTCGACCTCCCATCCAACATTTTTGTCACCCTCTTTCTTTGACTGTGCCTTTTGTCTTCTTGCTGGCTCCTCTGCAGTCCTTCACTCTCTTTTCCCACCTTCCCTCTTCCCTCCCTCCTCCTCTTTCTTCCATTTTACTCTCCTTTTCACATTTTCTTCCTCTATTTTTCCCTTCCTTTTCACATTTTCTCCCTCTTTTTCTCCCTTCTTTTCACTTCTTTCTTCTCAAAATCCATTCCTTTCATTACTATTTCCCTCCTTTCCTCCCGTTTGCTCCAGCTTCTACCTCACTCCCTGGTACTCCCCCTCCATCCCCTCCCTCCTTCCCTGCTACTCCCCCTCCATCCCTGCCACTCCTCCTCCATCCTTTTCACCACCTTCTCCCCTCCCTCCCTCCCTCCCCTCCCAGCCACCTTGCCTCCTTACCTAACACACAAACTTCTTATCAGACAATTTCTTAGGCAAACAAGCATCCCAACTTTACGTCTGTTCTGTGAAAGCTCCCTCTTGTTGCCCATTTAAGGAGCTGTGTTGATTTTTTTCTGTCTCCCTTTCTCTCTACTTTGTCATCACCTTTCTCACTTTCTACCTGTCTCTCTTTACTCTAGGCTACTCTTTTTTTTATGTCTGTCTTTTTTTCCTCTTTCTTTACCTTCCTTTGTCTTTACTTTTCTCTCTCTATCACTTTTCCCTTCACTACCCTCTCGTCTTTTCCTTCCACTCCCTCCATTTCCTCATTCTCTCCAGACTTTTTCTCCTCTCGTTCTACCTTTATCTCTAACTATTCCCTTCACTACCCTCTCGTCTTTTCCTTCCACTCCCTCCATTTCCTCATTCTCTCCTGACTTTCTCTCCTCTCTTTCTTTATCATTCTCTCTCTCCCCTTCCCTCCCCTTCACAACAAAAGGCACAGATCCGAGAAATAACATAACTTTGCCCAATAATTTTGAATGGCGTTATCTATAAACCACACGTGATAAATACATTCTTTCTTTTGCTTTACCACGTCTGTCTCTGTCTGTATGTATGTGTGTATGTCTGTATATGTGTCACTGTCTGTCTGTTTGTCTCTGTATCTATATTTTTACTTTTTATCTGTCTGTCTGTCTGTCTGTCTATATCTATAAACCTGTTAATATTTTCATTGCTTTATATTGTCTGTATGTATGTATGTTTGTATCTGTGTCACCGTCTGTTTATCTGTGTCTCTTTAAATCTGTCTATGCATTTATTGTTCTTTCTGTCAGTCTGTCTGTATATAATAGTTATCTGTACGTTTGAATATCAGTAAATCTTTAATTCTGTCTATATATTTGCTGTTTTATCTGTCTGTCTGTCTGTCTATTTATTTGCTGCTTTATATCTGTCTGTCTGTCTATATATTGCTGTCTTATCTATCTGTCTGTCTGTCTATTTATTGCTGTCTTATCTATCTGTTTGTCCGTCTATAAATATATCTGTACATTTGTTTTGCAGTGTATCTTTAAACGTGTCTATATATTTACTGTTTTATCTGTCTGTGTGTCCGTCCGTCTGTTTATTTATCGGTATGTCTGCTCTTCTCTTCCTCACTGACTCACAGCCTCGCCTCCACTAACTTTCCTACCAATAATTCCCCAAGTTTCTTTTCCGTTTCTCTCTTTCTTCCTGCTTCTCTTTCCTACACCTCCACACATATTTTCTCTCACCCATTTTATTTATATATTTATTGATTCTGTCTATCTATCTCTCTATTTATCTATCAATCTAATTATCCATCTATCTAATTTTCTATCAATCTATTCCTTCATTCATTCATCTATCCATCTATCTCAATTTATCTATCAATCTATCTCTTTTCTTCCCTCTCCTTTTTTTCCTCTCTTTCCTTCCCCCGCTTTTCTTTCCTCTCTTTTCTTTCCTCTCTTTTCTTTCCTCTCTTTCCTTTCCTCTCTTTTCTTCCCTCTTTTTTCTTCCCTCTTTTTTCTTCACACTCTTTTCTTTCCTCTCTTTTCTTTCCTCTCTTTTCTTTCCTCTCTATTCTGCTCGGTGACTCTCCCTGTTTTTAATACGAGTCGAACGTAAATTTTCACAGCTTGCATAACATCCGAATCGACCAATATTTCACTCTTTTAAAATATATCCTCGAATGCGATAGCCAATATTACCTCTCTCTCTCACCTGTTTTTAATAAATGGAATTTTCTATGATACTTTCTCCTCTCTCTCTCTCTCTGTTCTGTAAATTCTTTCCAACTCTCTCCTTTTCCTTCTCTGTCTCTCTTAATTGTCTCTCCTTTCGCTCCTCGATTTCCTCTATCAAGTCCCTTTCTATCTCTACATTTTCTCTTCATTTTCTTTCTCCTCTCCCTCAATTCTCTCCCTTTTCTCTTCATCTCCTTTCTCCTTTCCCTCCTCTCTCAATTCCCTCCATCTCTACATTTACTCTTCATCTCCTTTCTCCTCTCCCTCCTCTCTCAATTCTCTCTATCTCCTTTCCCTCCACTCTCAATTCCCTCTATCTCTCGTCCCTTTTGGTTCTTTGATGTGTAAATTCATCTGCCTCACCACATCTTAATTGCCGACACTCCCCCTCCCTTCCACTCACAACAGCCGGGCACGCATAGGCAAAAATTAATTAATCTTGGTGTCTTCCTTCGCTGCTAAACAGACACCCACCGCTATATATAAAGTGGAAAAATGAATATATTTATAAATCTTCCCTTCATCCTTATATATATATATATATATATATATATATATATATATATATATATATATATATATATATATATATATATATATATATATATATATATATATATATATATA
>JAWZYT010003954.1:10000-12500 GCA_034508575.1 Petrolisthes manimaculis | reverse complement strand
TCTATTTCGATATTATTCTTATTAATCAAAGTCCAACTATTAACGAAACCCAGAATGTGGAACCTTTATAATGGAGGGGGGGGGGGTATATATAATGGAGGGGGGGGGGGGGGTATATATAATGGAGGGGGGGGTATATATAATGGAGGGGAGGGGTATATATAATGGAGGGGAGGGGTATATATAATGGGGGGGGGTATATATTTTTGGTACAGTCGCGGCACATAATCCTTGACCAGACCAGGTCCCTGTAATCATGTATATGAAAATTGGAGGCTTCTGAATCCTCCTGAGTAGGCTACAAAACAAGCCCCTTCCATATAGGTGTGTGTGTGTGTGTGTGGGTGTAGGTGTGTGTTTGTGGGTGTGTGTGTGTGTGGGTGGGTGTGTTTGCGTGTGTGTTTGTTTGTGTGTGTGTGTGTGTAGAAGTGTGTGTATGTGTGTGGTTGTTTCGTGGCAATATTTGAAGGACTCGTTTATCTCCAATTTTCATACAACATCACAGTGTCCCTCAATCATGCAGACTGAAATGGAAGGAAGGAAGAAGAGAGAGAGAGTCGACGGTCACTAATATTACCCTGTAAATGAAATGTCTGTTGTATGTAAGGGGGTCTGTCCATCTCTGTCTTCCCATCCACACACTTCTGTCTCTCATTCTGTCGCTTCCTCGTAAATTAACTCTATATTTTTTTTTTTTTGGGGGAAGGCCTTTCTTTCTTTTCGGTTCTATCTGGGTTGTCTGTCTGTCTGTCTGTCTGTCCTCACTGTCATCACTTTTTTTTTTTTTTTTTGTCATGATTATCTATATTCGTTTCGGGTTTGTTGTTTTATTTTTTTTCCTCCTCGTCATCTCATTTTTGCATTTTATTTTTCCTATTTGTGTGTGTGTGTATGTTTTTTTTAATGCTTTCAGTCTGTCGCTTCTTTTTCTGCTGTACGTTTCTTTCCTATTTAATATCTTTCTCTATATTTAACTTCACTCAGTCACCTCATCTTTCTATTGTATGTTCCTGCCAGTCTGTCTGACACTTTGATACGAGTTGTTCCTATCACTCTCTATCTCTCTTACAGACTTTTAACGTTGTCAATCTTGATGTCACTTTTCAGCTGCACTATCTCATTCTGTCGACCTCTCATTGACCTCTGTTATCTCTTATCTTCAACATTTATATTTTCCGTTCTTTCGTTACATACACTAACCTCTTATCTCTTATCTTCGACATTTCTATATTTCCGTTCTGTCGACCTCTCATTGACCTCTGTTATCTCTTATCTTCGACATTTATATTTTCCGTTCTTTCGTTATATACACTGACCCTGTTATCTCTTATTTTCGACATTTCTACAGTATATACAAACAAGTCCTCCTGTGAACACGATTACAAATTTTCCCATTCACATAAAACACGTAGAATACCTTCCACCTTCAATATACCTCATACTATCCTTGACTATCGTTCTACATTATCAGTCTTATAGTGGTTTTCTTCAGTCAAACTGTGTATGGAAAAGCCAGCGAAGAAAAGCCAGTAGTGTGTATGGAAAAGTCAGCAAAGAAAAGCCAGTGTGTATGGAAAAGCCAGTAGTGTGTATGGAAAAGCCAGAGTGTATGGAAAAGCCAGTAGTGTGTATGGAAAAGCCAGTAGTGTGTATGGAAAAGCAGGAAAGAAAAGCCATTGTGTATGGAAAAGCAGCAAGCAAAGAAAAGCCAGTGGTTGTATTTACAGTTTGGGTTTTACGGCATAAGACATACAGTCACCTCATTTGCATACGAGGCCACGAAAGGTTGGCAAAACTTGGTCTATATATATGTCAGTGGGCCCTTAGAAGGCAAGGAGAAGTCTGCAAAGGCCAGTGGAGAGGGTATAGTAAAGAGGGAGGGGAGGGAGGGGAAGGAGGGAGGGTGAGTGAGTGTGAGGGAAGGAGGGAGGGGAGTGAGAGTGAGTGTGTGCAAAAGAGGGAGAGAAAGGTTGAGTGCTTGCGAAAGAGGAGTGTTGTGGGTGGAGAGAGAGAGAGAGAGAGAGAGAGAGAGAGAGAGAGAGAGAGAGAGAGAGAGAGAGAGAGAGAGAGAGAGAGAGAGAGAGAGAGAGAGAGTGTGTGTATGTGTGTGTTTGGATAAATGTTTTGTTGTCATGGTTGTATGTTTTTATTTACTTATGTGCTGTATATTATGTGTGTGAGTGTGAATATGAGTGTGTGTGTGTGTGTGTGTGTGTGAGTGTGTGAATGTGAATGTGAATGTGAATGTGAGTGTGTGTGTGTGTGTGTGTGTGAGTGTGTGTGTGGATGTGCCAGCCAATGAGAGCGTGTGGGAAGGAAATGTGTGGTGAGTGACAGTGTGTGGAAAGAAGAAAGGAGAGAGTGAAGGACAGGAGGGAAATTGGGGAGAGAAGAAAGTCCTCGAACAGAGAGAAGGAAGGAACTGCAAGAGGAAAAACAAAAATAGAATAGAATGGAGAAAGGAGGCACAAGTGAGAGGACGATAAAAGAGGAGAGGAAA
>JAWZYT010003954.1:0-5000 GCA_034508575.1 Petrolisthes manimaculis | reverse complement strand
TCCTCCTCCTCCACCTCCTCCTCCTTCACCTCCTCCACCACCACCACAAGCACTCGAAGCAACGCTAATGGAAAAAAAAAATGAGTTGCAATATTGGGCAGGCTTCTCCCTCTCGCTATCTATCCCATTAACACAGATGCACATACTGATATTCTGAGACCCTTCCCGTCCTCCCACTTGTCCCTACCTCCACTCCCTTCCACTCCCACTCCCCTCCACTCCACTCCCACTCCCCTCCACTCCCCACCTCTACCCCTTCTCTCTTTCACTCCCTACCTCCACTCCCTACCTTCACCACCCACTCCCCTCCACTCCCCACCGTTACCCCTTCTCTATTCCACTCCCTACCTACCTCCCCCTTCCACTCCTCCTTGTACGTACTTCATTCACCCAATTTTTTTATTCCCTATGAACCCACCTACTTATCCTTCCCTTCTACTTTTCTTACCTTCCCATCTGCAGTATCATCCTTCCACTCCCTGTCTACCTATTCCCAACCCAATCATTTACCTATCACTTATACACACTCATTAATCCCATCCCCCACCATCCCCCAACCTCCACCTCCTCTGTGCCCAATACCACCTCCCACCTATTCTCATCCACCTCCCCACTACCTCCTCTTACCTATCACCCCCCACTCTCCCCCAACACACACATACATACACAACTTTCACCTCAAAATACTGGAGTTCATTTAACCGAAGCGCGACCTTTACCTACGGAATTAAAATCGATCAGCATTGGCCCCGTGTGGGAGTCCGATAACCATCTGTTTCCCACCGACAACCATCTCCCTCCACTCCCACTCCACTCCACTCCACTCCACTCCACTCCACTCCCCACTACATTCCCCTACACTCCCATCCTCCCACAATCATTTCCCTCCACTCTCACTCCACTCCCCTCCTCCCACAACCACTTCCCTCTACTCCCACTCCACTTCATCCCACACATAGCCACTTCCATCTACTGCCACTCCACTCCACCCTACCCACAATCACTTCCATCTACTCCCACTCCACTTCATCCCACCCATAGCCACTTCCATCTATATAGTAAGAATGGATAAAAGGGTGTGGAAGAAGAGATAAAGAGGGTGAAGTGAGGTGGATATAGTAAGAATGGATAAAAGGGTGTGGAAGAAGAGATAAATGTGGTGAATGGAAAGAAGGACAATAGAGGAAAAAATAAATGGAAGATAGAAAGTGGGTGATGAAGGTCTGCTGGGGTGAGAGGGTGAATGAAGGGGGTGGGGTGAGGGGGAGAATGAAGGGGGTGGGGTGAGGGGGTGACTGAAGCAAGGGACACCAGATACGACACTTCAAAGCCTTACTTCTGTATCAAATGACATGTTGACAGTCAGAAATTAATTACAGTCTCATTTCGGAGTGGATTCATTTTTTTTTATTTTTTTTCCTGTGATGAGAGAAACCCGTGATGTGACCCTTTCCGTCACAGAGTACATATTCATAACAATAGAAGACCTTCAGTAGAAAATAATAATAATACAAAAATATAATAATATCAAAATTATCAAAGGAACACATTAATGAACTTGCCATACAAATTTCGGAGCAAGCAATTATTGAATAGATATCAAAATCATAAGAGGAAGGCACACTTTAATGACACCTTAGGACTATTCATTTGAACTACACACACACACACACACACACAAGTACACACACATATACACACACACACACACACACACACATACAAACAAAACTCTACACGACACACACACAAAATATACCTACATCGTTAAAATATACACTTATTCAGCACCTAAACTCAATGTCCATAATTTTACTTGAGCCTTCAGTCACGTTTCTCTGCCTCAGCTTCCCTCGTTATTTATCAACAAGGCAGTGGACGTGTACCAAGTAAACAAAATATATCATCTATTTATTTACGTGTAAACAAAATACTGTATAACTTCTACTTACTTACTTACCTTCAATAAATGTACTCATCTCTACTTCTATTTATCTACCTACTCAATAAATATATCAACTACATAATTATTAAGTAAATAACCTGTTACTTAGTATAATACAGTATCTACCATAACCCGATTATTTTACATATTAACTAAACAACCTGTCACTTAGTATATACAGTATCTATGTATTCTTGCTTCTCTACCTTCAGTATAAATAATAATCTTCTTTCCTCTGCTCCAGTTTTTTTTTTCTCTATCTACCCAAGGCGGACTCGCTCGCCTTCCTCGGCTCAACAAATGGTTACACCTTTTTCATTTCTCGCCGAGTGGGTGTCCGCACAACCACACACACACACACACGCTACACAACAATAACCTCGCGAACAGGTGTGATACAGGTGTAATAACAACGCCTGTGACATCCTCGGGGGAAGGAGAGTTTACGGGAGTGTGAGGGAGAAAAGGAAGAGAAAAAAGAATATATACGTGTGGTGGAAGTGAGAACACAAGACTTGGAACAAAAAAAAAAAAAAAAAAAAGGTGCAAGTACAAGAGTTAAGAGATGTAGAGTGGATATCATGTATGTAGGAAACTTTATGATAGAATGTCCGTGTATATCAGATTATAATTTGAATCAAGCACACGGACGGTGGAAAAGATGAGGAAAGAGGAACGAAATAGGGTGTAACGGGAAACAAAGCAGAAATGTGTGTGTGTGTGTGTGTGTGTGTGTAGAGAGGTACTGGAGGAGGAGGGGGGGGAACATAGGCTACAGTAATGGGTGTCTAAATAATAACCATGTATGACTACTACTATTACTACTACACTCTGGGAGCGCTGCCCCCTCTAATATTCCCTTATTTGCCCCCGAGTTTCACCTGCCTAACTGGGTTGGCCGATTACAAATTGGATTTTAACCTCTCGCTGCCGTGGGGCCTTGATGCTGGTATGGGAAGGGATGGGTAGAAGGCAAGGGTAGGAGAGGTAGGATGAAGGGAAGGGAAGGATGAAGGGAAGAGGAGGAGAAGAAGGGATGGATAGAGGGGAAGGGAAGGGAAGGGAAGGGAAGGAGAGGAGGGATGGAGGGAAATGGATGGTGAGATGGAAGGAGAATTGAAGGAAATGAAGGGAGAGATGGATGGAGGATTGAAGGATATGTAGGGAGAGATGGAAGGAGGATAGGGTAGAGTAGGAGATGGATGGAAGATACAAAAGAAGTGCAAAGGAAGAGAGAAGGGACTGGCAAAGAGAGAAAGAGAGAGAAAGAGAGAGAATTAAAGGAGAGCAAGAGAGAGAGAAGTGGAAAATATGGCTAAGTACGGAGGAGGAGGAGGAGGAGGAGGGGCAATCTGGATGAAGGAAGGGTGAAGCATGCCACGGATGACAAAGAAGCAATATGAGAGAAAACCAACTGAGAAGAAGGGTAAGAAAACTAAGAGAGAGGGAGAATGAGAAGGTATAACTAAGAGAGGGAGAACGAGAGGAAAACTAAGGGAGAGGGAGAATGAGAGGGGATAACTAAGAGAGGGAGAATGAGAGGGGATAACTAAGAGAGGGAGAAAGAGAGGAAGGCTAAAGGAGAGGGAGAATGAGAGGGGATAACTAAGAGAGGGAGAACGAGAAAGGAAAGCTAAGGTAGAGAGAGTGAGAGAGGAAGGCTAATTTAGGAGAGGCAGAGACGAAAGGGTAGATGAGAGAGATGGGGAAACGAAAGGAGGAGGAGGGACAGCCCTTTCATAATTTTAAATGATATTACTTAAGATATTACTCAAGCATGGAATAAAAATCACAAAGCAATAGAAACAAACACATACAATCACTCAAACATCGTCTTTGTTTTTGTCTGCGTGTAACTGTATCACTGATTAAAATAATTGCCGTATTTACAAATGTTTCTTCTTTCTCGTTCTTACATAATTATACGAAGCCTTGCACTGTCAAACACACACAGTGGAATACAAGCCTAAACAGATGTAAACAGACAACACTACACACGTGAATGAATATCACAGTTTAAAATATAATATAAAAACAAAAACACAAAACAAAAAATGCACCCCACTCTCACTTTTACACAATTACACAAAGGAGCAATACCCAATACCCGAGCAAAGAAAGAAACCCTCCCTGCATGGACAATACCAACCCACTCGAAACACTAAGAAACCCACTCGAAACACTAAGAAACCCACTCGAAACACTAAGAAACCCACTGGAAACAATAAGAAACCCACTCGAAACAATAAGAAACCCACTCGAAACACTAAGAAACCCACTCGAAACACTAAGAAACTATCCGAACATTAAGAAACCATCCGAACATTCTCTTCTTCTTCCGGCATGCAGTACGAAATTTACCTTTAAGAGTGAGGCTTATAAAAATACCATAAACAGGCGACCGCTCCTCCAGACTCACTTCAGCGCCGAGGGATAAAACGAGAAGGGAACGTCATCAAGGAACCCAAAATCGAATTCCAGAGTCGGTGAAAGAGATAGAGAAAGAGAAAGAGAAAGAGAGAGTGAAAGAGAGAGAGTGAAAGAAAGAGAAAGAGAGAGAGAAAGAGAGTGAAAGAGAGTGAAAGAGAGAGTGAAAGAGAGAGAGTCTGGGTGGGTCCTAACTGCTGGTAATATCCCTGTTTTCTCGTGGCTATTGGCTGTGGGGAGGCTGCTATCATCATCCTTCCGACCCAATCACCTTGCTTCTTGGTGGTTTGTGACGTGAAGGGAAGGGTGGGTGGATGGGGGATGGATGGAGGGGATGGGGGATGGATGAATGGATGGGTGAAGGGAAGGGGATGGCGTACGGGTGGATGGGATGGATGTATGGGTGAAGGGAAGGGGATGGGGTAACAATGATAACAATAACAATGATAACAATAACAATAATAACAATAACAATAATAACAATAACAATAACAATAACAATAATAACAATAACTATAATAATAATAATAATAATATTAACAATAACAACAACAATAATAATAATAACAATAACAATAACAATAATAACAATAACAATAACAATAATAATAACAATAATAATAATAAC
>JAWZYT010003953.1:147500-162724 GCA_034508575.1 Petrolisthes manimaculis | reverse complement strand
CTCCTGCCATGCACTCAACTCAAATATAGGTGTAAAAATAATTATAAGCCAATTTTGAACCTATTTTTGAACCCTTTAGGAATCGAACCTGGACCTCTCACTTGCTAGGCGAGAATGCTGCTACCTTACGAGAATAACTTGTGGTCGAACTTTAAACGTTTCGTTGGCTTCTGTAAGTCCGGTTTCATCACTTCATCTATTCCTCCCCCAACACACACAGTCGTTTCCACTTTCCATCACAACTATCATCGAACACACATGTGCATGAGCGCTGTGGTGCACAGATATGCCTGCCTTTTCTTTAGCACATTTGTTTACAAAATATCATACTAACTCCTTCTGTTATGTTTTGACATACGGTTACATGGCCATTCATGCACAATCTTTGCTGTACATGTCATGAACTTGAGTCGGACCACTTCTCAGAATGAAACACGTTTTCGAAAGCATACTTGACTGTTGTGTAGCATTTTGGTCCCTCTGAGTATCCTAGCCTCGGGTTCTTCGTCGTAAGCCCCTCTCCGAGTACTAGTTGCTGGGTGACGGTTCTTACAGGCTCTCCCAGGTGCTCAGAGAGGAGGCTTGTAGTGTGGGAGGGAGCACCCTCTCCTATTTGGAGAATGCCCTCATCCACAAATTGTGAATCTTATTATTTTTATGGCTATTCCTTTTTAAGGTAGGTAAAGATTAATGTTTCTGTCGTTCATATTTTAATTCTTTTATTTATTTAACTTAATAATTGGTTATTTGAGTAAGTTGTGATTTTTAGATGATAAGCCTTTTAATTCATGCTGCTTCTCCCTTTCGTGGTAGTGAAGATTATTTAATGTTTGTACATATTTATTTAATGATGTAGATGACCATTTTATGTTGGTCCGTATATGACCCTAGTTGTTGCGCCTCCAGATATAAATTTATCTAAATCGAAACTTTCTAATGATTAATTAAGATATCTGACATATGACGCTAAAAATAACTACTATCAAGGTAGAATCTTATATAGAAATTGTGATAGACCCAAGGTTCAGACAGACCATGGATAGACGAGTTTGTCTCCTCTTGTTCTTAGCTAACTTAACTACCTATTCTTACCTAATTTTGTATCTTTAAAGGATTAAGTCACGCTTGAAATGTCCCGTATTTTAAATAACAATTATCATATTTTTCTTTAAAGTTATGTATGTTTTTGACACACACCACTTCTTCCGGTAATTTATTCCATTCGTCTATTACTCTACTTGGAAAACTATAGTTACATAATAATATATTTCTGTACATCTTTATCTCCTCTTCTTTTAATTAATATCTTACTGTTTCCTCTCATTGTAGGTATTCCTTGTTGACATAAGTTTTCTATATTTATCTTTTCTTTTACTGTGACACATTTGTAAACCATAATAATATCTCCTCTCTTTCGTCTTTCTTCAAGTTTAGGTAATTTTAGTTTCTTTAGTCTTTCTTCATAGCTTAGTTCTCTTATAGACTTTGTAGCCATCTTGTTACTGCTCATTGTACTTTTTCTAATTTAGTGATATGTTTCTTTAAATGTGGATTCCATACTACTGCAGCACATATTCTATGGTAGACCTTATAAAGGATGTTATTATTTTCTTGACCATTTCTTCATTTATATAGGTGAAGGCTACTCTTATATTTGCTAACAATAAATTTATATAATCATATGGTGTTATTTTTTTATTCATTATTACTCCTAAAGTCCTAAGTCTCTTTCTTTCTCTGCTTCATTTACATAATATTTTGTTTCCAAGTTTGTATTGCCAATTTGGTCTTTTCTCGCGTTTTCCAAACTTTATAACGTGACACTTATATGCAATAAACTCCATCTGCCATTTATTTCTCCACTCTACCATTTTGTCCAAGTCTTCTTGTAACTTTTCATAGCAGTCTTCATTTTTAGTTGTTCTTTGTACCTTTGCATCATCAGTAAACATATTCATGTAAGTGTCATCTGTAATATTTACTTCTATGTCATTTATACTGAGCCTTGAGGAACTCCACTTATGACCTTCAGCCATGGAGAATAGTTCACTCTTAGTACTGTTCTCATTTGTCTTCCTACAAGGAAATCTTCCATCCATTTTAGTAGTTTTCCGTTCACTCCTCCTTTATGTTGTAATTTCCATATAAGTATTTTATGTTGAGCTCTGTCAAAGGCTTTTTTAAAGTCTAGGTAAATACTATCCACCCATCCTTCCCTTTCTTGTATTTTTTCTGATATTTTCGTATAGTAACTTAGTAAGTTTGTGACACATGATCTTTTCTTCCAAAATCCAAATTGTCTCTGTTATCGCATAATTTTTCTCCAGGTGTTCAACCCAATTTTTTCTTATAATTTTTTCCATAATTTTACACACTACACTTGTTAGTGATACTGGTCTATAGTTAAGTGGGTCTTGTCTATTTCCTTTCTTAAATAATGGGACTATATTTGCTTGCTTCTAACTTTCTGGTAATTTTCCTTGTTGTAATGAGCTTTGAAAAATTATAAATAATGGCTTACTTAGTTCTTTAGCACATTCTTTTAATAACCAACATGATATTTCATCAGGTCCACTTGCTTTACTTTTATCCGCAGCTTCTACTCTTTTTCTATTTCTAATCTGCTCACCTCAAACTCTTTTAGTTCATACGTGTTTGCGTTTTCTGGTGTGTGTGTGTGTCCTCTCTTCATGCACCTCTCTCTCTCTCTCTATATATATATATATATATTGTAACGTACGTCAGTGGTTGTCTAAGGGGGATTACTAACGTTACGTTAACAAAGATGTTTGATAAAGGATAAAGAAGCAGTAATTTTAACAATTATATTATTACTATGATCAAACATGAATAGAATATTAACAATACACAGTTATTACCCAAGAACAATAATTATCAAAGAACAGTTACTACCCAAGAACAAAGTTATTTACATTATATACAAGAACAAGTTACATAAAATCAGAAATGGTAAATAGTGATTGGTGATCCAGCCGTCTTTTCTAACACACATATATTTACGTTACCACACCATACAAGAAGGGAAATGTTGTCCAAACTCAGTTAACCCAGGAGAGAGGTAACACCACAACTGCTTTCAGGATGAGACTGACTGTGTGGCCTCTCTCCAGAGCTTACAATACTTCGTATGAAGCCCGGTGTGCTTCAGAGACTCTTAACTGGATAGAATATGATGTAGAGACAGCTTCGAGAGGAGTACAGGGTCGTTACACCGTTTATATCCCAAATTTAGCCTAAAAACACCGAAAAATCGAGTTTTTTGGGTCTCAGAAGCGATTTGTACTGTGCTAGAAAAATTTCAATTTTCAGGCAAAAAAAATGCTAAAACACGTTTTTTTGGCCCAAAAAGTCGATTTGTACTGTGCTAGAAAAATTTCAATTTTCAGGCAAAAAAAATGCTAAAACAGTTTTTTTTGGCCCAAAAAGTCGATTTGTACTGTGCTAGAAAAATTTCAATTTTCAGGCAAAAAAAATGCTAAAACACGTTTTTTTGGCCCAAAAAGTCGATTTGTACTGTACTAGAAAAATTTCAATTTTCAGGCAAAAAAAATGCTAAAACACGTTTTTTTGGCCCAAAAAGTCGATTTGTGCATGCATCTTCGATACCCGTTTATATCCCAAATTTAGCCTAAAAACACCGAAATATCGAGTTTTTTGGGTCTCAGAAGAGATTTGTACTGTGTTAGAAAAATTTCAATTTTCAGGCAAAATAAATGCTAAAACACGTTTTTTTGGCCCAAAAAGTCGATTTGTACTGTGCTAGAAAAATTTCAATTTTCAGGCAAAAAAAATGCTAAAACAGGTTTTTTTGGCCCAAAAAGTCGATTTGTACTGTGCTAGAAAAATTTCAATTTTCAGGCAAAAAAAATGCTAAAACACGTTTTTTTGGCCCAAAAAGTCGATTTGTTCTGTGCTAGAAAAATTTCAATTTTCAGGGTATCGAAGATGCATGCACAAATCAACTTTTTGGGCCAAAAAAACGTGTTTTAGCATTGTTTTTGCCTGAAAATTGAAATTTTTCTAGCACAGTACAAATCGACTTTTTGGGCCAAAAAAACGTGTTTTTGCATTTTTTTTGCCTGAAAATTGAAATTTTTCTAGCACAGTACAAATCGACTTTTTGGGCCAAAAAAACGTGTTTTTGCATTTTTTTTGCCTGAAAATTGAAATTTTTCTAGCACAGTACAAATCGACTTTTTGGGCCAAAAAAACGTGTTTTAGCATTTTTTTTGCCTGAAAATTGAAATTTTTCTAGCACTGTACAAATCGACTTTTTGGGCCAAAAAAACGTGTTTTTGCATTTTTTTTGCCTGAAAATTGAAATTTTTCTAGCACAGTACAAATCGACTTTTTGGGCCAAAAAAACGTGTTTTAGCATTTTTTTTGCCTGAAAATTGAAATTTTTCTAGCACTGTACAAATCGACTTTTTGGGCCAAAAAAACGTGTTTTTGCATTTTTTTTGCCTGAAAATTGAAATTTTTCTAGCACTGTACAAATCGACTTTTTGGGCCAAAAAAACGTGTTTTTGCATTTTTTTTGCCTGAAAATTGAAATTTTTCTAGCACTGTACAAATCGACTTTTTGGGCCAAAAAAACGTGTTTTTGCATTTTTTTTGCCTGAAAATTGAAATTTTTCTAGCACTGTACAAATCGACTTTTGGGGCCAAAAAAAACGTGTTTTAGCATTTTTTTTGCCTGAAAATTGAAATTTTTCTAGCACAGTACAAATCGACTTTTTGGGCCAAAAAAACGTGTTTTAGCATTTTTTTTGCCTGAAAATTGAATTTTTTCTAGCACTGTACAAATCGACTTTTTGGGCCAAAAAAACGTGTTTTTGCATTTTTTTTGCCTGAAAATTGAAATTTTTCTAGCACTGTACAAATCGACTTTTTGGGCCAAAAAAACGTGTTTTTGCATTTTTTTTGCCTGAAAATTGAAATTTTTCTAGCACTGTACAAATCGACTTTTGGGGCCAAAAAAAACGTGTTTTAGCATTTTTTTTGCCTGAAAATTGAAATTTTTCTAGCACAGTACAAATCGACTTTTTGGGCCAAAAAAACGTGTTTTAGCATTTTTTTTGCCTGAAAATTGAAATTTTTCTAGCACTGTACAAATCGACTTTTTGGGCCAAAAAAACGTGTTTTTGCATTTTTTTTGCCTGAAAATTAAAATTTTTCTAGCACAGTACAAATCGACTTTTTGGGCCAAAAAAACGTGTTTTAGCATTTTTTTTGCCTGAAAATTGAAATTTTTCTAGCACTGTACAAATCGACTTTTTGGGCCAAAAAAACGTGTTTTTGCATTTTTTTTGCCTGAAAATTGAAATTTTTCTAGCACAGTACAAATCGACTTTTTGGGCCAAAAAAACGTGTTTTAGTATTTTTTTTGCCTGAAAATTGAAATTTTTCTAGCACAGTACAAATCGACTTTTTGGGCCATAAAAACGTGTTTTAGCATTTTTTTTGCCTGAAAATTGAAATTTTTCTAGCACAGTACAAATCGACTTTTTGGGCCAAAAAAACGTGTTTTAGCATTTTTTTTGTCTGAAAATTGAAATTTTTCTAGCACAGTACAAATCGACTTTTTGGGCCAAAAAAACGTGTTTTAGCATTTTTTTTGCCTGAAAATTGAAATTTTTCTAGCACAGTACAAATCGACTTTTTGGGCCAAAAAAACGTGTTTTAGCATTTTTTTTGCCTGAAAATTGAAATTTTTCTAGCACTGTACAAATCGACTTTTTGGGCCAAAAAAACGTGTTTTTGCATTTTTTTTGCCTGAAAATTGAAATTTTTCTAGCACTGTACAAATCGACTTTTTGGGCCAAAAAAACGTGTTTTTGCATTTTTTTTGCCTGAAAATTGAAATTTTTCTAGCACTGTACAAATCGACTTTTTGGGCCAAAAAAACGTGTTTTTGCATTTTTTTTGCCTGAAAATTGAAATTTTTCTAGCACAGTACAAATCGACTTTTTGGGCCAAAAAAACCTGTTTTAGCATTTTTTTTGCCTGAAAATTGAAATTTTTCTAGCACAGTACAAATCGACTTTTTGGGCCAAAAAAACGTGTTTTAGCATTTTTTTTGCCTGAAAATTGAAATTTTTCTAGCACTGTACAAATCGAGTTTTTGGGCCAAAAAAACGTGTTTTTGCATTTTTTTTGCCTGAAAATTGAAATTTTTCTAGCACAGTACAAATCGACTTTTTGGGCCAAAAAAACGTGTTTTAGCATTTTTTTTGCCTGAAAATTGAAATTTTTCTAGCACTGTACAAATCGACTTTTTGGGCCAAAAAAACGTGTTTTTGCATTTTTTTTGCCTGAAAATTGAAATTTTTCTAGCACTGTACAAATCGACTTTTTGGGCCAAAAAAACGTGTTTTTGCATTTTTTTTGCCTGAAAATTGAAATTTTTCTAGCACTGTACAAATCGACTTTTTGGGCCAAAAAAACGTGTTTTTGCATTTTTTTTGCCTGAAAATTGAAATTTTTCTAGCACTGTACAAATCGACTTTTGGGGCCAAAAAAAACGTGTTTTAGCATTTTTTTTGCCTGAAAATTGAAATTTTTCTAGCACAGTACAAATCGACTTTTTGGGCCAAAAAAACGTGTTTTAGCATTTTTTTTGCCTGAAAATTGAAATTTTTCTAGCACAGTACAAATCGACTTTTTGGGCCAAAAAAACGTGTTTTAGCATTTTTTTTGCCTGAAAATTGAAATTTTTCTAGCACAGTACAAATCGACTTTTTGGGCCAAAAAAACGTGTTTTAGCATTTTTTTGCCTGAAAATTGAAATTTTTCTAGCACTGTACAAATCGACTTTTTGGGCCAAAAAAACGTGTTTTTGCATTTTTTTTGCCTGAAAATTGAAATTTTTCTAGCACAGTACAAATCGACTTTTTGGGCCAAAAAAACGTGTTTTAGCATTTTTTTTGCCTGAAAATTGAAATTTTTCTAGCACAGTACAAATCGACTTTTTGGGCCAAAAAAACGTGTTTTAGCATTTTTTTTGCCTGAAAATTGAAATTTTTCTAGCACTGTACAAATCGACTTTTTGGGCCAAAAAAACGTGTTTTTGCATTTTTTTTGCCTGAAAATTGAAATTTTTCTAGCACAGTACAAATCGACTTTTTGGGCCAAAAAAACGTGTTTTAGCATTTTTTTTGCCTGAAAATTGAAATTTTTCTAGCACAGTACAAATCGACTTTTTGGGCCAAAAAAACGTGTTTTAGCATTTTTTTTGCCTGAAAATTGAAATTTTTCTAGCACAGTACAAATCGACTTTTTGGGCCAAAAAAACGTGTTTTAGCATTTTTTTTGCCTGAAAATTGAAATTTTTCTAGCACTGTACAAATCGACTTTTTGGGCCAAAAAAACGTGTTTTTGCATTTTTTTTGCCTGAAAATTGAAATTTTTCTAGCACTGTACAAATCGACTTTTTGGGCCAAAAAAACGTGTTTTTGCATTTTTTTTGCCTGAAAATTGAAATTTTTCTAGCACTGTACAAATCGACTTTTTGGGCCAAAAAAACGTGTTTTTGCTTTTTTTTGGCCTGAAAATTGAAATTTTTCTAGCACAGTACAAATCGACTTTTTGGGCCAAAAAAACGTGTTTTAGCATTTTTTTTGCCTGAAAATTGAAATTTTTCTAGCACAGTACAAATCGACTTTTTGGGCCAAAAAAACGTGTTTTAGCATTTTTTTTGCCTGAAAATTGAAATTTTTCTAGCACTGTACAAATCGAGTTTTTGGGCCAAAAAAACGTGTTTTTGCATTTTTTTTGCCTGAAAATTGAAATTTTTCTAGCACAGTACAAATCGACTTTTTGGGCCAAAAAAACGTGTTTTAGCATTTTTTTTGCCTGAAAATTGAAATTTTTCTAGCACTGTACAAATCGACTTTTTGGGCCAAAAAAACGTGTTTTTGCATTTTTTTTGCCTGAAAATTGAAATTTTTCTAGCACTGTACAAATCGACTTTTTGGGCCAAAAAAACGTGTTTTTGCATTTTTTTTGCCTGAAAATTGAAATTTTTCTAGCACAGTACAAATCGACTTTTTGGGCCAAAAAAACGTGTTTTTGCATTTTTTTTGCCTGAAAATTGAAATTTTTCTAGCACAGTACAAATCGACTTTTTGGGCCAAAAAAACGTGTTTTAGCATTTTTTTTGCCTGAAAATTGAAATTTTTCTAGAACTGTACAAATCGACTTTTTGGGACAAAAAAACGTGTTTTTGCATTTTTTTTGCCTGAAAATTGAAATTTTTCTAGCACTGTACAAATCGACTTTTTGGGCCAAAAAAACAAGTTTTTGCATTTTTTTTGCCTGAAAATTGAAATTTTTCTAGCACTGTACAAATCGACTTTTGGGGCCAAAAAAACGTGTTTTAGCATTTTTTTTGCCTGAAAATTGAAATTTTTCTAGCACAGTACAAATCGACTTTTTGGGCCAAAAAAACGTGTTTTAGCATTTTTTTTGCCTGAAAATTGAAATTTTTCTAGCACAGTACAAATCGACTTTTTGGGCCAAAAAAACGTGTTTTAGCATTTTTTTTGCCTGAAAATTGAAATTTTTCTAGCACTGTACAAATCGACTTTTTGGGCCAAAAAAACGTGTTTTTGCATTTTTTTTGCCTGAAAATTGAAATTTTTCTAGCACAGTACAAATCGAGTTTTTGGGCCAAAAAAACGTGTTTTAGCATTTTTTTTGCCTGAAAATTGAAATTTTTCTAGCACAGTACAAATCGACTTTTTTGGCCAAAAAAACGTGTTTTAGCATTTTTTTTGCCTGAAAATTGAATTTTTTCTAGCACAGTACAAATCGACTTTTTGGGCCAAAAAAACGTGTTTTAGCATTTTTTTTGCCTGAAAATTGAAATTTTTCTAGCACAGTACAAATCGACTTTTTGGGCCAAAAAAACGTGTTTTAGCATTTTTTTTGCCTGAAAATTGAAATTTTTCTAGCACAGTACAAATCGACTTTTTGGGCCAAAAAAACGTGTTTTAGCATTTTTTTTGCCTGAAAATTGAAATTTTTCTAGCACAGTACAAATCGACTTTTTGGGCCAAAAAAACGTGTTTTAGCATTTTTTTTGCCTGAAAATTGAAATTTTTCTAGCACTGTACAAATCGACTTTTTGGGCCAAAAAAAAGTGTTTTTGCATTTTTTTTGCCTGAAAATTGAAATTTTTCTAGCACTGTACAAATCGACTTTTTGGGCCAAAAAAACGTGTTTTTGCATTTTTTTTGCCTGAAAATTGAAATTTTTCTAGCACTGTACAAATCGACTTTTTGAGCCAAAAAAACGTGTTTTTGCATTTTTTTTGCCTGAAAATTGAAATTTTTCTAGCACTGTACAAATCGACTTTTGGGGCCAAAAAAAAACGTGTTTTAGCATTTTTTTTGCCTGAAAATTGAAATTTTTCTAGCACAGTACAAATCGACTTTTTGGGCCAAAAAAACGTGTTTTAGCATTTTTTTTGCCTGAAAATTGAATTTTTTCTAGCACTGTACAAATCGACTTTTTGGGCCAAAAAAACGTGTTTTTGCATTTTTTTTGCCTGAAAATTGAAATTTTTCTAGCACTGTACAAATCGACTTTTTGGGCCAAAAAAACGTGTTTTTGCATTTTTTTTGCCTGAAAATTGAAATTTTTCTAGCACTGTACAAATCGACTTTTTGGGCCAAAAAAACGTGTTTTTGCATTTTTTTTGCCTGAAAATTGAAATTTTTCTAGCACAGTACAAATCGACTTTTTGGGCCAAAAAAACGTGTTTTAGCATTTTTTTTGCCTGAAAATTGAAATTTTTCTAGCACTGTACAAATCGACTTTTTGGGCCAAAAAAACGTGTTTTAGCATTTTTTTTGCCTGAAAATTGAAATTTTTCTAGCACTGTACAAATCGAGTTTTTGGGCCAAAAAAACGTGTTTTTGCATTTTTTTTGCCTGAAAATTGAAATTTTTCTAGCACAGTACAAATCGACTTTTTGGGCCAAAAAAACGTGTTTTAGCATTTTTTTTGCCTGAAAATTGAAATTTTTCTAGCACTGTACAAATCGACTTTTTGGGCAAAAAAAACGTGTTTTTGCATTTTTTTTGCCTGAAAATTGAAATTTTTCTAGCACTGTACAAATCGACTTTTTGGGCCAAAAAAACGTGTTTTTGCATTTTTTTTGCCTGAAAATTGAAATTTTTCTAGCACTGTACAAATCGACTTTTTGGGCCAAAAAAACGTGTTTTTGCATTTTTTTTGTCTGAAAATTGAAATTTTTCTAGCACTGTACAAATCGAATTTTGGGGCCAAAAAAAAACGTGTTTTTGCATTTTTTTTGCCTGAAAATTGAAATTTTTCTAGCACTGTACAAATCGACTTTTTGGGCCAAAAAAACGTGTTTTTGCATTTTTTTTGCCTGAAAATTGAAATTTTTCTAGCACTGTACAAATCGACTTTTTGGGCCAAAAAAACGTGTTTTTGCATTTTTTTTGCCTGAAAATTGATTTTTTTCTAGCACAGTACAAATCGACTTTTTGGGCCAAAAAAACGTGTTTTAGCATTTTTTTTGCCTGAAAACTGAATTTTTTCTAGCACGGTACAAATCCTCTTTTTGGGCCAAAAAAACGTGTTTTAGCAATTTTTTTGCATGAAAATTGAAATTTTTCTAGCACTGTACAAATCGACTTTTTGGGCCAAAAAAACGTGTTTTTTGCATTTTTTTTGCCTGAAAATTGAAATTTTTCTAGCACAGTACAAATCGACTTTTTGGGCCAAAAAAACTTGTTTTAGCATTTTTTTTGCCTGAAAATTGAAATTTTTCTAGCACAGTACAAATCGACTTTTTGGGCCAAAAAAACGTGTTTTAGCATTTTTTTTGCCTGAAAATTGAAATTTTTCTAGCACAGTACAAATCGACTTTTTGGGCCAAAAAAATGTGTTTTAGCATTTTTTTTGCCTGAAAATTGAAATTTTTCTAGCACAGTACAAATCGACTTTTTGGGCCAAAAAAACGTGTTTTAGCATTTTTTTTGCCTGAAAATTGAAATTTTTCTAGCACAGTACAAATCGACTTTTTGGGCCAAAAAAACGTGTTTTAGCATTTTTTTTGCCTGAAAATTGAAATTTTTCTAGCACAGTACAAATCGACTTTTTGGGCCAAAAAAACGTGTTTTAACAGGCAGGAAGGCAGACAGGCAGGTAGGGAGGCAGGCAGGCAGGCAGGTAGGTAGGTAGGTAGGCAGGCAGGTAGGCAGGCAGGCAGGGAAATCTGACTTATATAGGGATGAACTGAACCAATTTTCTATCCCGTTTCTACCACTAAAGAAAACGTGTTTACATACACCATGCTATTATATATTAGATATATAGATTATAAATTATTCATTATTATATATTATTATTATTATTATTATTATTATTATTATTATTATTATTATTATTATTATTATTATTATTAGTAGTAGTAGTAGTAGTAGTAGTAGTAGTATTGCCAATTCAGGCTTTTGTTCTGGCTATACTTACAACTCTCTCTCTCTCTTTCTCTCTCACACACACATGTAAACAAAGAAACATTTGCAATGAAATGAAATGAATAAAATGCCCTTAAAAACGAATAATGTGTAATAAGAGTGAAATAGTAGTCTTAAAAATGATGTAGATTAAAGTGAAGTATAAAGGTGTGCAATATAGTAGATGAAAATTGAAAATGACTCGAATGTGTAAATGCAGTGTTGCCATGGTGTTGTAGCCACTTCTAGCCACCTCTAGCCCAAGTGTGCAGGGTAGAAGCAGTGTTACCAATGTTTTATAGCCAAGTTTTGTAGCCCCAAGGTGAGTTGTGATTGGCTAAAATGGGGGTGTTGGCGATTTTTGCCGAATATATATAAGGTCGTAAGCCGCCGGGGTGGTTGGTGGGGTGGGGGAGGGTAAAACAAGGGCTTGGGGGGGCGAAATTTTGGATTTAGAAGCCAAATAAAAAAAAATTTGGGCTTCTTCTCGACTGCCTAACCAAACCAAGCCTTATTTAACCTAACCTCTTCCTATTACAATTAGTAGTAATATTAGTAGTAGTAGTAACCTAACCTAACCTAACCTAACCTAACCCCTAACCTAACCTAACCTAACCTAACACCTAACCTAACCCCTAACCTAACCCCTAACCTAACCTAACCTAACACCTAACCTAACCTAACCTAACCCAACCCAACCTAACCTAACCTAACCTAACCTATCACCTAACCTAACCTAACCTAACCTAACCTAACACCTAACCTAACCTATCACCTAACCTAACCTAACCTAACACCTAACCTAACCTAACCTAACCTAACACCTAACCTAACCTAACCTAACCCAACCTAACCTAACCTAACCTAACCCCTAACCTAACCTAACCTAACCCAACCCAACCCAACCCAACCTAACCTAACCTAACCTAACCTAACCTAACACCTAACCTAACCTAACCTAACCTAACCTAACACCTAACCTAACCTATCACCTAACCTAACCTAACCTAACACCTAACCTAACCTAACCCAACCCAACCCAACCCAACCCAACCTAACCTAACCTAACCTAACCTAACCCAACCCAACCCAACCCAACCCAACCCAACCCAACCTAACCTAACCTAACCTAACCTAACCTAACACCTAACCTAACCTATCACCTAACCTAACCTAACCTAACACCTAACCCAACCCAACCCAACCCAACCCAACCTAACCTAACCTAACCTAACCTAACCCAACCCAACCCAACCCAACCCAACCCAACCCAACCTAACCTAACCTAACCTAACCTAACCTAACCTAACCTAATTGGGCTTCTTCTCGACAGCCTAACCAAACCAAGCCTTATTTAACCTAACCTCTTCCTATTACAATTAGTAGTAATATTAGTAGTAGTAGTAACCTAACCTAACCTAACCTAACCCCTAACCTAACCTAACCTAACACCTAACCTAACCTAACCTAACCTAACCTAACACCTAACCTAACACCTAACCTAACCTAACCTAACCTAACACCTAACCTAACCTAACCTAACACCTAACCTAACCTAACCTAACACCTAACCTAACCTAACCTAACACCTAACCTAACCTAACCTAACACCTAACCTAACCTAACCTAACACCTAACCTAACCTAACCTAACCTAACCTAACCTAACCCCTAACCTAACCTAACCTAACACCTAACCTAACCTAACCTAACCTAACCTAACACCTAACCTAACACCTAACCTAACCTAACCTAACCTAACACCTAACCTAACCTAACCTAACACCTAACCTAACCTAACCTAACACCTAACCTAACCTAACCCAACCTAACCTAACCTAACCTAACCCCTAACCTAACCTAACCTAACCCAACCCAACCCAACCCAACCTAACCTAACCTAACCTAACCTAACCTAACACCTAACCTAACCTAACCTAACCTAACCTAACACCTAACCTAACCTATCACCTAACCTAACCTAACCTAACACCTAACCTAACCTAACCCAACCCAACCCAACCCAACCCAACCCAACCCAACCTAACCTAACCTAACCTAACCTAACCTAACCTAACCCAACCCAACCCAACCCAACCCAACCCAACCCAACCCAACCTAACCTAACCTAACCTAACCTAACCTAACCTAACCTAACACCTAACCTAACCTATCACCTAACCTAACCTAACCTAACACCTAACCCAACCCAACCCAACCCAACCCAACCTAACCTAACCTAACCTAACCTAACCTAACCTAACCCAACCCAACCCAACCCAACCCAACCCAACCCAACCCAACCTAACCTAACCTAACCTAACCTAACCTAACCTAACCTAACCTAACCTAACCTAACCTAACCTAACCTAACCCCAAACCTAACCTAACCTAACCTGCTGCCCCACCGCCCCGCTACCCTGCTGCCCCGCCGCCCCGCTGCCCCGCCCTGCTACCCTGCCCAGCTGCCCTGCCGCCCCGCTGCCCTGCGCCCCCGCTGCCCCGCTGCCCCACCGCCCCACTGCCCCACCGCCCCGCTGCCTCGCCGCCCCGCCGCCCCGCCCCATTGCCCCGCCCCGCTGCCCCGCCGTCCCGCTGCCCCGCTGCCCCGCCCCGCCCCGCTGCCCCGCCCCGCTGTTCCGACGCCCCGCCACCTCGCTGCCCCGTCCCGCTGCCCAGCCGCCCCGCTGCCCCACCCTGCTGCCCCGCCGCCTTGCTGCCCCGCTGCCCCACTGCCCCGCCATTCTGCTGCCCCACTGTCGACCCGCTGCCCTGCTGCCCCGCCGCCGCCCCGCTGCCCTAACCTAACCTAACCTAACCTAACCTAACCTAACCTAACCCCAAACCTAACCTAACCTAACCTGCTGCCCCACCGCCCCGCTACCCTGCTGCCCCGCCGCCCCGCCCCGCTGCCCCGCCCTGCTACCCTGCCCAGCTGCCCTGCCGCCCCGCTGCCCCGCTGCCCCGCTGCCCCGCCGCCCCGCCGCCCCACTGCCCCGCCCCGCTGCCCCACTGCCCCGCCACCCCGCCCCCCTGCTGCCCCGCCCCGCCGCCCCGCTGCCTCGCCGCCCTGCTGCCCCACTGCCCCGCCATTCTGCTGCCCCACTGCTGCCCCGCTACCCCGCCGCCGCAACCTAACCTAACCTAACCTAACCTAACATGCCCCGTCGCCGCCCCGCTGCCCTAACCTAACCTAACCTAACCTAACCTAACCTGCCCCGCCACCACCCCGCTGCCCTAACCTAACCTAACCTAACCCCTAACCTGCTGCCCCACCGCCCCGATACCCTGCTGCCCCGCCGCCCCACCCCGCTGCCCTGCCCCGCTGCCCCGCCCCGCCGCCGCCCCGCTGCCCCGCCCCGCCGCTGCCTCGCTGCCCCGCCCCGCTGCCCCGCCGCCCCGCTGCCCCGCCGCCCCACTGCCCCGCCCCGCTGCCCCGCCCCGCTGCCCCGCCGCCCCGCTGTCCCGCCCCGCTGCCCCACCTCCCCGCTGCCCCGCCCCGCCGCCCCGCTGCCCCGCCGCCCTGCCACCCCGCTGCCCCGCCCCGCTTCCCCGCCGCCCTGCCACCCCGCTGCCCCGCCGCCCCACTGCCCCACTGCCCCGCTGCCTCGCCGCCCCGCCGCCCCGCCCCGTTGCCCCGCCCCGCTGCCGCCCCGCTGCCCCGCCCCACTGCCCTGCCCTGCTGCCCCGCCCCGCTGCCCCGCCCCGCTGT
>JAWZYT010003953.1:0-137500 GCA_034508575.1 Petrolisthes manimaculis | reverse complement strand
TATCTATCTATCTTTATCTCTATCTATCTATCTTTATCTATCTATCTCTATCTATCTATCTTTCTCCATCTATCTTTATCTGTCTATCTTTATCTATCTATCTTTATCTATCTATCTTTATCTATCTATCTTTATCTGTCTATCTTTATCAGTCTATCTTTATATATTTATCTTTATCTGTCTATCTTTATCTATCTATCTTTATCTGTCTATCTTTATCTATTTATCTTTATCTATCTATCTTTATCTGTCTATCTTTATCTGTCTATCTTTAACTATCTATCTTTATCTATCTATCTTTATCTGTCTATCTTTATCTGTCTATCTTTATCTTTCTATCTTTATCTATCTATCTTTATCTATCTATCTTTATCTGTCTATCTTTATCAGTCTATCTTTATCAGTCTATCTTTATCTATCTATCTTTATCTATCTTTATCTATCTATCTTTATCTATCTATCTATCTTTATTTGTCTATCTTTATTTGTCTATCTTTATCTTTCTATCTTTATCTATCTATCTTTATCTGTCTATCTTTATCTATCTATCTTTATCTATCTTTAGTTGTCTATCTTTATCTATCTATCTTTATCTATCTATCTTTATCTATCTTTATTTGTCTATCTTTATCTTTATCTATCTATCTTTATCTTTATCTATCTATCTCTATCTCTATCTATCTTTATCTTTATCTATCTATCTTTATCCATCTATCTTTATCTATATCCATCTATCTTTATCTATCTATCTCTATCTATCTCTATCTTTACCTATCTATCTTTGTCTATCTATCTTTATTTATCTATCTTTATCATATCTATCTATCTTTATCTTTATCTATCTATCTTTATCTATCTTTATCTTTATCTATTTATATTTATCTATCTATATTTATCTTTATATATCTATCTTTATTTTTATCTATGTATTTTTATCTTTATTTTTCTATCTTTATCTATCTTTGTCTTTACCTATCTATCTTTATCTCTATCTATCTATCTTTATCTATCTATCTATCGTTATCTCTATCTATCTTTATCTTTATTGTCAAAGATAGGGAGAGAGAGATAGAGATAAAGATATTGTAGTAGATTTCTACCCCTACTATAGGCACAGGGTGAACACAGCTCTCCGGTAACACAGTTACAAGTTTATTGTTGAGCAGGACTCATACATAGGTGGGACTTGGGTACACGTGGGCGAGTGGGTGTAGTGGCAAGGCGAGTTCCTGTAGAGTGTAGGCTGGAACAAGGTAGGAGAGGTGTTGACGGGTAAGAGCGGGAAAGCCAAGTGACCGGGGACAGTGACCCGGAGAAAAGGGGTAGCTTGATGATTAGTGAGGCATGCTGGGAAATACCAAGAGAAACGAAGCGGGAAGCGCAAGGAAAGAAACGGGGAATATAGGACAAAGGAGGAACTCGCCACAACACTCCCCCTCCCCTTAGCAAAAAAAAAAAAAAAAAAAAAAAAAAAATATATATATATATAAATAAACAAATACATAACAAAACTAAAAAAATAATAGGAACTAAAACATGACAATGTGCTGCTTAGGGAAGGGCAACATAATGAATAACAAATATAACGAGGACCTAAAGTTACTTTATATAAAACAGATGCCCCCAGGGGACGGCAAGGCTAGGAGAATGGGTTAATAATATATTGGGTAGGGATTTCTGGCGCTCCACGGGCGCGGCTGGAATGTCAGGGCCAGCAACCGGCGCGGCCGCTTGATGGTCCTCCCGGATCTGGAGACGTACCCATCGGGAACAGGGGCAGGCTCGTCACATTGGTCTGGGGAGTCAGGAGGTCCAGGGGGAGGCCAGCAAGGCTGAGTTGGTGTGGTTGGTAGCTGGGGTACGACGGCTGGCCCACTTTGGTGAGAGCTGGCTGCCACTGCAGTCTCCAAGCTGCTCTGTGACTGAGGGGGTAGATAAGGGATTATGGGTGCCGAAGTATGGGGGGAGGGGGCAGGTGTGGCGGATTGAAGAGTAGGAGGATTGGGGATGTGTGGGATAGGACTAGGCAGTGTGGTAGGGGCTGGAGTAATGGAGAGGGGAGAGTCGGGGTCTGTGACAGGTGGTTCAGTTGGGGTAGGCGGGGACAGGTGGGCAATGGGATCAGGTAGCACGGTAGGATGGGCAAGTGGCAGGGCGGGCATGTTTGATATTTGAAGTGGGAGTTGGATAGGAGTGTGAGGAGGAAAACAGGTACTGGGATGGCTGGGTGAGGTGCGGGGTGGGTGGGTAGGTCGGGGAGACGTGACAGAACTGTCTTGCATGGTAGGTGGGCTGCTAGGGGGTGGTTGTACTGGGGATGGGGGGGTGTTTGAGAGGGGAAACAGGGTTTGAGGGATGGGTAGAGTTTGTGGGTAGGAGTGGATGACGGTTGTGGGATGATGCATAGGGGCAAGTTGATGGGGCGGATGATGTGGCATATGGAGTGTGGCGGCAAGGTCTGTGAGGGGTGAGTTGTGGTGTGGTGTGTGTGTGGGTGCGTATGGCTTGTCATTGTGGGATGTGTTGGCCACCTTCACTCTTTCCCAGGACGTGACGTACGGTTTTCCTGATATTTGAAGGGTGACCGTGGCCTCCCCTCTTCCAATAACGCGATGCGGTCCAGTGTATGGCTGTTGGAGTGGGGTCCTATGTGCGTCCGTCCTGAGGAAAAGGTAAGGCGCAGTCGTGAGTATGGCGGGAATGTGTGTGTGCGTTGTGGTATGGTGACGTGTAGGTGTAGGCAAGAGAGAGGAGATAGCCGACTTGAGGGCTGGCAGGAAGGACAGGTTGGAAGTGTCGACATCGGGTGTCGTCACCTGGCCGGGTAAGCGTAAATCTTCCCCGAATACCAACTCCGCCGGGGCGTGTCCGATGTCCTCCTTGGTGGTGACCCGAATGGTGAGGAGTATCAATGGGAGGGCGTCATACCACTGGTCTGGCTGTAGGGCCCTGAACGCCTCCTTCAGCCGCCGATGGAAACGTTCCACTAGTCCGTTGCTCTGGGGGTGGTAGGCTGTGGTCCGTTGACGGGTGGTACCGAGGAAATCCAGCATGCCTTGCCATGCCCTCGACTCGAATTGGGTACCCTGGTCAGTTACGAGAACCGAGGGGGCGCCAAAGTTAGCCACCCAGCTGTTGAGGAAGTGCCTGGCGGTGCCCTCAGCGGTGATGTCGGCCATGGGAGATGCGGAGCACCAACGTGTAGTTCTGTCCACACATGTCAGCAGGTAGCGGTGCCCCCTCGAGGGTGGAAGGGGGCCCACTATATCCACGTGGACCGTGTGGAACCTGCTTGAGGGGACAGGAAAGTCGTGGAGGGGGGGACGAGTGTGGCGGCCGACCTTAGCCTTTTGGCACGCCAGGCAGGCCGTAACCCACTGCCGTATGTTTCTCCTCATTCCAGGCCAGACTGCCCGCTTGCTGATGAGACGGTGCGTGCCAGCTACCCCGGGGTGGTTGAGGCCATGGTAGTGGTCGAATATTATTTTTCTGCACTCCGGAGGAATATAAGGGCGGGGCTTACCACATGACAAATCACACCATGCCTTGGTTGATGTGCCGGGGACATGTAGCAACTGTAGGTCCAGGCCAGTATTACCCTGTAGTAGGTCCTGCAGCTCTTGATCTTGATCCTGTCCTTCTGCAATGGCGGCATAGTCGAGAGGAGAGGTGGAGTGGATGGCTGCCAGGGTGTGAGGTTGGGGAAGGGATCTGGAAAGGGCGTCCGCCACCGCATTGTCCTCCCCTCTAACGTGGCGGATGTCCGTGGTGAATTCAGAGATGAAAGCGAGGTGGCGTGCTACACGAGGGGTCCAAGTGCCGCCCACCTGCTTCATCGCCGATGTCAGGGGCTTGTGGTCCGTACGAATATGGAACTCCCGGCCCTCGAGGAAGTGTCTGAAATGGCGCACTGCTTCGTACATAGCCAGGAGTTCTCTGTCGAATGCACTGTACTTCTGTTGAGGTGGGTCCAACCTCTTACTGAAAAAGGCGATCGGGTGTAGTAGCCCATCCTTCTCCTGATCAAGTACTGCCCCCACAGCGTCGGCCGAAGCATCCGTGTAGATGGATGTGGGTGCGTGGGGTGTGGGATAGGAGAGTAGAGTGGCGCTAGCAATCTTTGTCTTGGTGGAGTTGAAAGCCGTCTCAGCCTGTGGTGTCCAAGATAGCTTCCGTTGGGACCCCTTCTTGGTACCCTTAATGAGGTCGTGGAGTGGTGCCAGGGCAGATGCTGCGTGGGGTATGAACCTGTGGTAGTAGTTCACTACCCCAAGGAATTCTCTGAGTTTTCTTGCTGTGGCAGGTAAAGGGAAATCCGAGATGGCCGCCACCTTCTGTGGTAACGGCGCTAAACCTTCGGGAGAGACTCTGTGTCCCAGAAAGTCAACCGTCGAAACTCCTAGGATGCACTTCGAGGGGTGGACTTTGAGGCCGTATTGGTGGAGGCGGCGGAACAACTCCCTGAGATGCTGGAGATGCAGCTCATGGGAAGGAGAGGCCACCAGAATGTCGTCAATGTAGACGACCACGAAGTCCAATCCCTGTACCACCTTGTCCATAAACCGCTGGAAGGTTTGGGCGGCATTACGGAGGCCGAAGCTCATCACTGGGAACTCAAATAGGCCAAAGGGTGTGGTAATGGCTGTTTTTCCGATGTCTTCCTCTGCCACAGGAATCTGGTGAAAGGCCCTGATTAGGTCAATCTTTGAGAAAACCTCACTCCCCTGCAGTTTTTGGTGGAAGTCGAGGACGTGTGGGATGGGGTATCTGTCGGGAACTGTAGCAGCGTTGAGGGCTCTGTAATCCCCACACGCCCTCCATTCCCCTTCCTGAGCCTTCGGAACCATGTGGAGGGGTGAGGCCCATGCACTGTCTGACGGTCTGATTGTCCCTTGCTCCATCATAATCTGGAACTCTTTTTTGGCGGCCGTCAACCTCTCTGGGGGCATGCGTCGGGGTTTGGCGAAACAGGGCGGGCCCGAGGTGAGGATGGTGTGTCTGACCCCGGTATCCTTGATGGGTGCCGCTGTAGTGGAGGAGATGAGAGAAGGGAATTCCTGCAGGAGGGCATCATATGGTGTGGATTGAGTGATGTGAGTTATATTTGGGGTGTGGTGGCGGCACGGACGTGAGGAGATGATGGCGCCTGATGGTTGGTGGATGAGCCTCCTTCTCTTGGGATCAACGAGGAGGTCATGGGCTGTAAGGAAATCCACCCCCAAGATTGGGTAATCCACCTCAGCAGTGATGAAGGGCCAAACTAACCAAATATTGTCCACAAGTGTGACCCGCCTGCTGGTAGTCCCGTAGGTGGCGATAGGCGACTTGTTGGCTGCCAAGAGGTCGTACGCTGTAGATAGCGTGAGACAGTCGCGGGAGGTAGGGGGGACGACACTCACCTCAGACCCGGAGTCTACCAGGTATTGTTCCCCTGACACGAGATCATCCACCCAGAGCAGGGCACGATCTCCAAACCTGCCGTTGAAGGGAGTCTTGCGTGGGGGTTGAGGTGGGGAAGGTGGTGTGGTGTGGTGAGGGAGAGGCGTCAGGGTAGGTGGGTGTGGTGGTTGAGCGGTGGCATTGGTGACGCTGGGTTGCCCCCGCTCTACTCGTTTCCCTGGTTCCTGGTGCTGCTGGGGCCGCGGGTCTGTGCAGTTGACACTCTCCACTGGCAGGGGGGGCGGCAGTTACGGGCTCGGTTCCCGAACTGTTGGTGGTACACGCATACTGCCGGAGGGGCCCAGTGTTGTTGAGGAGGTTGAGGATGGAGCTGCCGAGGTTGAGGTTCTGCCTGCTGTAGTTGGTGCACCATTGTTGTTAGCTCATTGACTCGTTGCAGGATTAGGTCATTGTTGTTGTCGTGGGTAGGGGGGTGGTTGTTCGTGTTGGTAGTGTGGGTGTTGTAAAGGGTGGTTTGTGGAGGTGTTGAGGTTGTTGTAGTAGTGTTGTGGTGGGTGTGTAGGATGGCTGGAGGAGTGTGTGCTGAGGCAGCGGGTGGCCATGTCCCTGAGTGAAGCGTGTTGGCCTCGACCAACATGTCTGCAAATTCCCCGTATTCTTGTAGAGAATTTGTGGTCTTTCCTAGGAGGTGTAATTGGATATCACTAGGCATGAGGCGGGTATGTCGCATCCGAAGAATGTAGTCAGGGAGGGGGGACCCAGCTGCTGTGTTGAGTTGTTGCATGTGGCGGAGTAATGCCGATGGGCGGCGACCTTCCACCTGCACGTCCTCTAGCGCCCTGTAGTGTTGCATGGGAGTCTTGCCATGTGCTGCGAGGATTGCTGCCTTAATCCCTTCATATCTTGCTCCTGGATTGAGTGAGGAAAGTAGTGGGGTGATGGAGGCGAAAACTTCTGTTGGGAGGGCCCGAATGACTGCCTGGTATTTATCATCATCAGGAATGTTGGACCCTTGCCAAACTGCCTCAGTGTGTGTGAACCAGGTGTGGGTGTCATATGTGAAAGATGGCACAAAAGGGGTGTGACGGGGGGGTTGGGTGGGAGGGGTGTGTGTTAGGGTGATACTGTTGTGTGGGGTGTCTATACTCTGGGCCGGTGCTGAAGGGGGAGCCACGGGGGCAGTGTTGGTTAGCGAGGGGGGGCAAGTGGCCATGGTGAAGTAGTGGTGTGTTGATGTGAGCAGGTAGGGAATGTGGGGACTGAACAGGGGTAGACAATAGAAGGGGACGAAGGTAGGGGGAAGAGGATGTAACACGAAGGCGAAAAAAATAAAAAATAAAATAAATAAATAATAATAATAAAAAAAGGTAGGATTAGGCGCAGTGGGAGTATGAGTGGATGGAGTATATGGTGGGGAGGTAAGTATTAGTGTTAGGGTTGGAGATGTAGCACTGGTGGGTACGCACACGTGGGGGAAAGCTAGGACTGCACGCCCGTGTTTCACTGGGCGTGGGGTATCGTACAGGCTTCTACCTACAATGTAGCACAACAACGGTCACACTCTCCTATTTCATACGGAGTAACACTATTTTATCACATAGAATATCAATAATCACTGCTGAAAAAAAAAAATCACACGAGACAATAGGCTGGCACTGGTACATACATTCGAAAATATAAATATGTGGATAACAATATATGGATGGATAATGTGAGGAGAATGGGACGAGAAAATGGGTGAAAAACCAAAGATATAATGGGTTAACACAGCGTGGATGAGTAGTGTGTCGAAAATGGGAGCATGTAGGGAAAAAAATGAAGTGCACAATATGTGGGTGAAATGAGTGGGAAAATTACACACGTGGGGTGAAATGGGTGGGAAAATTACACACGTGGGGTGAAATGGGTGGGAAAATTACACACGTGGGGTGAAATGGGTGGGAAAATTACACACGTGGGGTGAAATGGGTGGGAAAATTACACACGTGGGGTGAAATGGGTGGGAAATATGTAACGCTATGGCAGGAGTGGGAGATTACGAAGTAGTCAGGGAGTGTGTACACTAAAAGAAAGAAGGTTTGTGGGGAGGAAATAATGAAATGGTACTTAAGTGCTGAAGAAACGCTGGGATGCACATGGGCGCAGTAGGACGAATAGCTTGTTGCAACGTGTAGAGTTGGAGCTGTAATTGTGTCGGCGGCGTGTAGCACAGACGAGGTGGGTCTAGTAGTTTGTTAGGACAACCACACGTGGTAAGTTGCTCGAGGTGGCGTAGCGTGAATGGCGTGGGACAAGCTGAATCCTTGTCGGAGAACTTTTCCGGGGTCACCAATGTAGTAGATTTCTACCCCTACTATAGGCACAGGGTGAACACAGCTCTCCGGTAACACAGTTACAAGTTTATTGTTGAGCAGGACTCATACATAGGTGGGACTTGGGTACACGTGGGCGAGTGGGTGTAGTGGCAAGGCGAGTTCCTGTAGAGTGTAGGCTGGATCAAGGTAGGAGAGGTGTTGACGGGTAAGAGCGGGAAAGCCAAGTGACCGGGGACAGTGACCCGGAGAAAAGGGGTAGCTTGGTGATTAGTGAGGCATGCTGGGAAATACCAAGAGAAACGAAGCGGGAAGCGCAAGGAAAGAAACGGGGAATATAGGACAAAGGAGGAACTCGCCACAATGTGTTGGTAAATCTGGAGCAACTGAATCCTCAGAGAGAGAGAGAGAGAGAGAGAGAGAGAGAGAGAGAGAGAGAGAGAGAGAGAGAGAGAGAGAGAGAGAGAGAGAGAGAGAGAGAGAGAGAGAGAGTGTGTGTGTGTGTGTGAGTGTGTTATTATTATTATTATCATATCCATGTGTTGGTAAATCTGGAGCAACTGAATCCTCCAAACTATTCCAAGCAACAGAACAAACACCATTATTTTTGCTCTTCTGGTCCTGTTTCCTGGCACATACTTTGGAGGAATCAAGGCACTCCAATGTAACAAAAAAGAATGACCACCTTAAGGGGATAATTCACTTTTGTTACATTGGAGTGCCTTGATTCCTCCAAAGTATATCAGTCAGGCAAGAAGGAAACAACGGGGGTCACATGAACAAAATATTATAGAGTTTGGAGGAATCATTTGCTCCAGATTAAACTTTTACCAACACTGTACATACTTACTTAATTAAATGGCAGAAGTTATTATTATTATTATTAGTAAATTGATGGGACACTAATTCAACCAAACATTGTAAACTAAAGTCTTATTTCTTTCCTTATTTTTGTTTATTTCCAGTTTATGTTTGTTTTCGAATTATGGGAGTTACAACCCCTTCTAAAAAAAAAAAGAAGAGAAGAGAAAAAAAGTCTTAATTCCTTTGCCAATTTTCGTTTGTTTAGTTTCCCTATTTTGGTTTGTTTACAGTTTCCCTATTTTGGTTTGTTTACAGTTTCCCTATTTTGGTTTGTTTACAGTTTCCCTATTTTGGTTTGTTTACAGTTTCCCTATTTTTGTTTGTTTACAGTTTCCCTATTTTTGTTTATTTACAGTTTCCCTATTTTTGTTTGTTTACAGTTTGCCTATTTTTGTTTGTTTACAGTTTGTGGGATTGGTTAGCGTGTGGTGGTGGTGTACTGACAACTTTACTGACGTGTGTGTTTACTTATCACTGGGTAATACTGCCTCTACTATATTCAGTTAGACCATCGCCCACAATGAGAAGGTCTGCCCTACTCGTCTTCGTAGCTATCGTCATGCAAATCGTCTTTTCCTCATGTTATTGTAAATGGTAAATAATATAATCCAAATTACAAAGAACAAGTGACTCCCTTTCATTATTTTTCCTCATGTTATTGTAAATGATAAATAATATAATCCAAATTACCTAGAACAAGATACTTCCTTTCATTATTTTTCCTCATGTTATTGTAGATGGTAAATAATATAATCCAAATTACCTAGAACAAGATACTTCCTTTCATTATTTATATATTTTTCCTGCATATATATATATATACTAATTAATTAATAAAAAACCATTGTATTACAGTATCTATAACTTTAATAATTATTCAAAGGTCGTATTATTTCTTATAAGGGAAGCATTGTACATTTTAATTAACCAGGATATGAAATAAAAAATGATAGAAAATAAATAATAAATGTATAATAATAATAACAAAACAAAAAAACAATAATAATAATAATATAATTGACAACAACGCCCATCCATCTATTTATATATTTATCGCTAGGTCTATTTATTGTGTGTGTGTGTGTGTGTGTGTATGTGGATATTTTTGTTACCACTACAACGTTGGGTCATGGAGGGAATAGGGATGGAGGAGGAAGGAAGGAAAGAAAATACAAGTGTCAGTCAGCCAGCCTCAGGTTATCTGGTACCACGTGGCATTATGGGCTGGTTGCTGGGTGAGTTGGGCTATATAGTTGGGCTACATAAATAATAATAATAAATGATAATAATAATAATAGTAATACATTATCTTGTGTGTTTGTTCTCTCCTTGTTTGTTTGTTTATTTATTGTGTTCAGTGTATTGTATTTTTTTCGTGAGATGAGAGTTCGAGAATTTTTGTCGTATTTTCCTTGTTTGCAAAAAAAATAATATATATATATGTATAGATAATTTGTTTTATATTGTCTACTGCACATTATTTATCATGGTTAAATGAAGATAATTAACTAAATATCAAGTTATTTATGTATTAAGAAAGTATAGTATTACAAATTTCCATAAAAATACAATAAATTCAAGTTATTATCGTACGCCAGGCACCAATAGTGTTACCAATTCACAGAACTCCATTTTTCACGCCATATTGGGCGGGAATTGAAACGTATTGGCTATTAAACCTATTTACCTCAACGAAAAAAAAAAAACTTTTAGGGAACACTTTTCATCATCCTTAGACACGAAAAAAAAAAACCTCTTAAAATATTACGATTTAATTAAAGGTTACGATTACACATACGAACTATACTTAAATAATTAAATCTAAGAAATTGGCGGGTATTTTATTGGGCTATATTTAGGATAACATTGGGCGGGAAATAACCATAGCCACTCCTAGCCAACCCTGCCTGCCTGCCAGCCACATCTTAACACTACACGACAAAACCTCTCTTTTATCGTTTCCAGTGTGTGTGTGTGTGTGTGTGTGTGTGGAGGTAAATAAGGACATATTCTGCTCTCTGATTTAATTTGGATTTAGGATTTCACCTCTATCGATATATAGCTTGTTTTAGCATCTGTGTGTGTGTGTGTGTGTGTGTGTGATAAAAGTAAGTAAGTAGGATTAATCAGATAATATTTCTAGTCTACCAATAGATAACTTGTTACTATTATTATTATTATTATTATCATTATTATTATTATTTGTATTATTATTATTACTCCATAACAACCACGACCATACAATCTCACCTTTCCCCCCTCCTCCCCCACAGGTATAAACAAGATGAGAACAGGTGCTGGCGTGGGCGTGGGTGTGGGTGACGTGGAGAGGATGGTATCGTGGGTGGTAAGGAGATATGGAAAGTTCTTGTTAGCTGGGGCTCTGTCTACCTTCCTGGCACTCAACTTGGCACTCCACGCTGGCACTGGACTAGCTATGTTTTGTGAGCAAGGTAAGGTGTGTGTGTGTGTGTGTGTGTTGGGGGTAGGAAGGTGTGTGTGTGTTGGGGGTAGGAAGGTGTGTGTGTGTAACAAAAACAACAAAAACACCAATAATAATCCCCTCCTATTTATTTATTATTATAATAATAATTATTATTACATATATTAACATTATCATTATTATTATTATTATTACATATATTAACATTATCATTATTATCATTATTATTATTATTATTATTATTATTATTATTATTTATTTTGTTTTTCAGAGTGTATAGATAGACTGATGTCCACACCACTACATTCTATAGACAAGGACGCTGTTTTATACATTAGGAAACACTGGATTGATGCTCCCCCCGCCCCCCCTGCCTCCTTCAAGTCCACGGTGCCCTTAGACAAACCCCCGTGGTATTCTCTGGGTAGCTGGGGAGAGGCTTACAACTTCGTCAATGACTACTTCAGTAAATATGAGGTGGGTTGGTTGCTTTATGTTTAGGTAGTTTTTTTTACACTGCCCCGAAGGAGGTGTATTGTTTTTGGTGCTGGATATTTATTTATTTATTTATTTATCTGTTCGTGTGTTTGTTTATGGTCTAGCGTCCACAGGTTTAGCCGTATGAGGTTCATTTTTTTTTCTATTGATATATATTCATCATAAAACAAAATGATTATCTTTTGGGCAAAATCGGTCGAAGGTCAAGGTCACAAAAAAAATAAGGTGGATTGATTTTTATAAGAGATTTAAACACAGGCCTGAGTAGTAATTCAAACCTTCA
This sequence comes from Petrolisthes manimaculis, assembly GCA_034508575.1. NCBI lineage: Eukaryota > Metazoa > Arthropoda > Malacostraca > Decapoda > Porcellanidae > Petrolisthes > Petrolisthes manimaculis. The sequence continues at coordinate 125,700 of JAWZYT010003953.1, read as the reverse complement.
CTATTCTTATGGGAGATTTCAACAGTACCCAAAGTAGTGATCCAAACCTTATTATTATTATTATTATTAAGGGATGGTGTTGCCATCGAATGATGTCTTGTTTGTTTTTTAGGTAGTTTGTTTGTTTTTCAGAGACCAGGGACCTTTATGGAAATAGGGTCAACTAATCAACCACTCAATCAACCAACCAATCAATCAATCAATCAACCAATTAACCATTTTTCAGAAACCAGGGACCTTTATGGAGTTAGGGGCAGGGGATGGAGAGTTTATGTCCCTAACTCTGTGGGTGGAGAGAGTCAAGGGATTCAAGGGATTACTGGTGGAGCCTAACCCGAGGGTCTACGATAGGCTGAGGGCGTTGGGAAGGGCCTCACACTCCGTCAGGGCTTGTGCCACTCCTGAACAGGGGCATAGGAAGGTGAGTGTGTGTGTGTGTGTGTGTGTGTGTGTGGGTGGGTGGGTGGGTGGGTGGGTGGGGATGGAGGGGAGTGAGGGAGGGAGGGAGGATGGAAGGGAGTGAAGAATATAGGGAGGGAGGGAGGATGGAAGTGAGTGTGTGTGTGTGTGTGTGTGAGTGGGGGAGGAAGGGAGTGAGGATGGAGGGGAGTGGGGAATAAAGGGAGGGAGGGAGGATGGAAGAGAAGGGAGAAAGTGAGTGAGGAAGGAAGGAAGGAAGGAAGGAAGAGAGTGAGTGTGTGTGTAAGTAAGAGAGTGTGTGTGAAAGAGTGTGAGGGAGGGAGGGAGTGAACATGTATATATTTAAGTTCTTGTTATTATTGTTATCTTTAATAAATATATATATTTTTTATTTTGGTGATTAAATATGATGAAATGATAATAATAATAATAATAATAATAATTATTATTATAATAATGATAATAAAAATAATAATATAATGCACAAAAAATCACACAATTATAATTATATACAGTTAGTAATTATTCTCTCTCTCTCTCTCTCTTCTCAATCAATCAACATTTTCTTCAACCAATCCCCCCCATACCTCTCTCTCTCTCTCTCTCTCTCTCTCTCTCTCTCTCTCTCTTGTCAATCAATCAACTCTTACGCCAACCAATCCCCACCCCCACCTCTCTCTCTCTCTCTCTCTCTCTCTCTCTCTCTCTCTTCTCAATCAATCAACATTTTCTTCAACCAATCCCCCCCATACCTCTCTCTCTCTCTCCCTCTCTCTCTCTCACACACACACACACACACACACTCTCTCTCTCTCTCTCTCTCTCTCTCTCTCTCTCTCTCTCTCTCTCTCTCGTTTTTTGTATGTTTATTTCCAGGAGGTGTTGTGGCTTCGACAAATCCCAGACAATCTTCCACCACTGCTCACTCGAATGCAGGCTGGCAGTAACAGGCTGTATCAATACGTATCAAAAGAGGTGGGTGGGTTGGTGGGTGGGTTGGATGAGTGAGTGAGTGAGTGGTTGGATGAGTGAGTGAGTGAGTGAGTGAGTGGTTGGTTGATTGGTTGAGTGAGTGAGTGAGTTTTTGAGTGGTTGGTTGATTGGTTGGTTGGATGAGTAAGTGAGTGGTTGGTTGATTGGTTGCTTGAGTGAGTGAGTTTTTGAGTGGTTGGTTGATTGGTTGGTTGGTTGAGTGAGTGAGTGGTTGATTGGTTGGTTGGATGAGTGGTTGATTGGTTGGTTGGATGAGTGAGTGATTAATAGATTGATTGGTTCAGTGATTAATTGACTGATTGACTGATTGGTTGACTTGTATAGTGATTAGTTATCTATTTAATCTCACCCCCACTCCCCCACAACTCTCTCTCATACACACCCTCTCTACCCCTCCCTCAATCTCTCTCTCACCCTCTCTACCCCACCCCCTCCTCACTCTCTCACACACACATTCTCTCCCTCCCCCAAAAAATAACAGGACCGTGAATTAGGAGAGACGGTGGGTATACAATGTTTCAACGCTGGTGCCTTGGCTTTGGCTGGCCTCAACACCAACAGAGTCGACCTTCTCACCATATCAACACACGGAGGAGAGATGGAAATTCTGGCATCTATCCCACGTGCTGTTCAATTCAGGGTAAGATGAAGGGAGGGGTAGCATTGTGTGTGTGTGTGTGTGTGTGTTGGGGTAAGATGAAGGGAGGGGTAGCATTGTGTGTGTGTGTGTGTGTGTGTGGTTGGGGTAAGATGAAGGGAGGGGTAGCATTGTGTGTGTGTGTGTGTGTGGTTGGGGTAAGATGAAGGGAGGGGTAGCATTATGTGTGTGTGTGTGTGTGGTTGGGGTAAGATGAAGGGAGGGGTAGCATTGTGTTGTGTTGTGTTGTGTGTGTGTGTATGTGTGTGGTTGTGTTGTGTTGTGTTGGTTGTGTGTGTATGTATGTGTGTATGTGTTTCATTGATTGATCTACCACTATTCATTCATTCATTTATTCTCCCTCTCTCTCTCTCTTTTCCCTCTCTCTCTCTCTCTCTCTCTCTCCCCTTCTCACTCACTCTCTCTCTCTCTCTCCCCTTCTCTTTCTCTCTCTCTCTCTCTCTCTCTCTCTCTCTCTCTCTCTCTCTCTCTCTCTCTCTCTCTCTCTCTCTCTCTCTCTCTCTACACACACAGATGGTTGTAATAACAGTACCCCTGGCCACAAAGGAAGAGAGAGATGATCTATTCAACGTGGCAGCTTCAAGGGGACTCTATCAAGTCTTCGAAAAGGGAAACATTCACATCCTGGTTCCTGACAACGAAGTGAAGGTGGTGTAAGTGACCATAGAGGTATTACACATGGAGAAAGAAAGGGTGTGTGACATGTAGGTATTAGTGATGGAGAAAGAAAGGAGTGTGACATGGAGAAAGATAGTACTGTGACATGGAGGTATTAGACATGGAGAAAGATAGTACTGTGACATGAAGGTATTAGGAATGGAGAAAGAAAGGGGTGTGACATGGAGGTATTAGGAATGGAGAAAGAAAGGGGTGTGACATGGAGGTATTAGGAATGGAGAAAGAAAGGGGGGTGACATGGAGGTATTAGGGATGGAGAAAGATAGTACTGTGACATGGAGGTATTAAGAATGGAGAAAGAAAGGGGTGTGACATGGAGGTATTAGGGATGGAGAAAGATAGGCAAAAAATATTAATAATAATGATAAATAAAATAAACAATAAGTAGGAGAATAATTGTGATTTGTAATACACATTGGAATGAAAACAATATTAGGTTGATAGTATGAAGGTCAATGTATGTGTATGTGTGTGTGTGTGTGTGTGTGTGTGTGTGTGTGTTCTTCATTGAGTTATTATGTATAGATAATAATAATAATAGTAATAGTAATAATATTAATTAGGATGATAATAATTGTAGTATTAAAAATAATTGTAATAAAGATAATAATAATAATGGAAGTGTCAATTGGCGGTATTATTTATCATTAATTAAATAAATAATTGATAATTGATAAAATATACTGTATACGTATGAATATATAAGTATACATACATATGAGAGAGAGAGAGAGAGAGAGAGAGAGAGAGAGAGAGAGAGAGAGAGAGAGAGAGAGAGAGAGAGAGAGAGAGAGAAACATTAAATTCTCATCTTCCTAGATTGAGAGAGAGAGAGAGAGAGAGAGAGAGAGAGAGAGAGAGAGAGAGAGAGAGAGAGAGAGAGAGAGAGAGAGACATTCAATTCTCATCTCCCTGGACTGAGAGAGAGAGAGAGAGAGAGAGAGAGAGAGAGAGAGAGAGAGAGAGAGAGAGAGAGAGAGAGACTCGTGGCAGAGGTCAATTACACACCAATATTTCCCGTGTGTTTTATCCTGTTTGGTCATGACACGTACACACACACACACACACACACATACACACACACATCTTTCTTCACACACACAGTCATGTTTCATTCACAATTAATAATAATATCAAAGTTCACCATCAAACTAACTAAAATGAATAACTTACAATATATGAAAAAAAAAAAAAAATAGGTATATAATAGATTAATAGGATGGATTGCTATTTTCCGGTCAGTGTTCCTTGTACCTTGGAGGGGTGCACACGTGTTGCTCTCTGGACTTTCCTTTACCCCCCCCTCCCCACTCCAACACACACACATACACACACTACAAAAATGGTGGTACAGGTGGGTGTTTTTGTTGGTAAATGTGGAGCAAATGATTCCTCCAAACTAATCCAAGCAACAACAAGACATCAGACACCATTATTATTATTATTAAGGGATGGTGTTGCCATCGAATGATGTCTTGTTATTATTATTATTATTATTGGATATATTTTATTATTTATATTATTTTATTTATTGTTATTATTATTATTATTATTATTATTATTATATATATATATATATTTTTTTTTTTTTTGGGGGGTCCTGTTTCTTAAATGTGTGACTTAACTTGGAGGAATCATGATGCTCCAATGTGGCATTCTTAGGTTACTTCCGATTCCTCCAAACCATGACACACACACACACACACACATAACAACAAATGAATGAATGAATGCACAAAAACGTATAAACACTTCATATATAAATACTGTATATACAACAACATCAACAACAAATGAATGAATAAATGCACAAACACGTATAAACACTTCATATATAAATACTGTCTATACAACAACAACAACAACATCAATAACAACAATAACAAAAATAACAACTATTAAAATATCGTCCATCAGATGGCAAGTTGGGTGAGGGATGGACAGAAGTGTATGTGGAGATATTACCAACGTTACAGTCGAGGTGTTGTAAGTGGGGTAATCTCATCCTGTTTACTCTTCCTGGCTGCTTTACATGCTGGCTTTGGTCTTGGATATTACTGCAGAGATGGTGAGTATGGAGAGAGAGAGAGAGAGAGAGAGAGAGAGAGAGAGAGAGAGAGAGAGAGAGAGAGAGAGAGAGAGAGAGAGTTTGATTGCATATTTTTGTATTGTTTTTGTTTGTTAGGTTTTTGTTTACTTTTCGTATTTTGTATTGTTTATATTTTTGTCTATGTGTATTTTTTTTCTCGTAATTTGTATATATTGTTTGTTTGTTTTTTGTTTGTTTTTCGCATTTTTTATTATTTTTGTTTACCATGTCAAAGTTTTCAGTAAGTTTTTCTTTCTTTTTTGTTTATTTTTCTGTTTTTTCTCGTAATTTGTATATATTGTTCGTTTTGTTTTTTGTTTATTTTTCGCATTTAATATTATTTTTGTTTACTTTTTTCAGAGTGTTCAGTACATTTATCTTTCTTTTTTGTTTGTTTATTTATAGTAGTTTATATTATTTTTGTATTGTTTCTGTTTATTTGTTTATTTTTCGTAGTTTATATTATTTTCGTATTGTTTCTGTTTATTTGTTTATTTTTCGTAGTTTATATTATTTTCGTATTGTTTCTGTTTATTTGTTTATTTATCGTAGTTTATATTATTTTCGTATTGTTTCTGTTTGTTATTTGTTGTTTGTTATTTATTTGTTTGTTTACTTTTTTTCAGAGTGTTCCGTAGGGGTTTTAAATGGACCTCTCTTATCATTGGACGAACAAGCTATTAACCACATCAGGAAATATTGGATTGAGCCCCCCACCCTGCCCCCCTCCACCCCCTCCCCCTCCTCCATGACCCCCAACGCACCCCCATTCAAGTACCCCCCCTGGGCTGAGTCGGAGGGGTGGGATGGGGCTTTTAAACTACTCAAGGAATTTTTCTCTCAATATAAGGTACTGCAAACTTTATTTTTTCCTTCTCTCTCTGTCTGTCTCTCTCTCTCTCTCTCTCTCAATATAAGGTTAGTAGTATTGCAAACTTTATTTTTTCCTTCTCTCTCTGTCTGTCTGTCTCTCTCTCTCTCTCTCTCTCTCTCTCAATATTAGGTTATAATTATTGCAAACTTTATTTTTTCCTTCTCTTCCCTTCCCTTTCTCTCTCTCTCTCTCTCTCTCTCTCTCTCTCTCTCTCTCTCTCTCTCTCCTTTATTCATTCGTCCCTGCTATCCTTCATCATTTTTATCTCTCCTTTCCTTCTATTTCAATTGTGCCTATAATTATATACTTTCCACACATATCTACTTACACATTTTATTACACACACACACACACACATCCTACTTACACCTTTTATTACACACACACACACATCTACTGTACTTACACCTTTTACTACACACACACACATAAATCTACTTACACCTTTTATTATACACACACACACACACACATCTACTTACACCTCTTACTACACACACACACACATAAATCTACTTACACCTTTTACCACACACACACACACATAAATCTACTTACACCTTTTACCACACACACACACACATAAATCTACTTACACCTTTTACTACACACACACACACATAAATCTACTTACACCTTTTACTACACACACACACATATCCTACTTACACCTTTTATTATACTACACACACACACATCCTACTTACACCTTCTATCACACACACACACACACACACATCTACTTACACCTTCTATCACACACACACACACATCCTACTTACACCTTTTACTACACACACACATACACATAAATCTACATACATCTTTTACTACACACACACACACACACCCAAACCCAAACCCAAACGTAAATAGTTGACTGTATATACCTTTCAGAAACCCGGGACATACGTGGAGGTAGGAGCGGGTGATGGTGAGTTTCGATCCCTCACTCTGTATTTGGAAAAGGCACTAGGTTTCAGAGGACTTTTAATAGAACCTCACCCACTCCTGTATACCGAGATGAGAGAGAAGAGGAAAGGTGCTAATACCATCCACGCATGTGCAACTCCAGATTATGGACACAGGATGGTATGTATGTGTATGTGTCTGTGTGTGTGTGTAAAGAAAGGTGTAAGTTGGATATGTATGTTTAAAGGTGTTACTAAAGTAGGATATATGTGTGTGTGTGTGTGTGTGTGTAAAGAAAGGTGTAAGTTGGATATGTATGTTTAAAGGTGTTGCTAAAGTAGGATATGTGTGTGTGTGTGTGTGTGTAAAACGAAGCTGTAAGTAGAATGTGTGTATATGTACAGTCCTTAACAAAGAATATAGACTAATAATAATTAATACTTTTGGTACAGCCATAATCTAAAACTTTAATATTCCCCTACACTTTCATTTTCTCCCCCCACCACCACCATAGAGGAGAAGCTATGGATACCGTACGTGATACTGTACTTTCCTTTTCTCCTCCCACCACCACCATGTAGGAGAAGCTGTGGATACGTGATACTCCCAAGGACCTTCCCATGATGTTATATCGACTACAGAGAGGAAATAGTAGACTTCTGAAATACGTCTCTCAAGAGGTGTGTATGTGTGTTTATAATACGTCTTTCGAGGTGTGTGTGTGTGTGTGTGTGTTTATAATATGTCTTTCGAGGTGTATGTGTAATGCGTCTTTCGAAGTGTGTGTCTGTAATATGTCTTTCGAGGTGTATGACTTGTGTAATTTATGCATTTATGTGTGTATATTTTGTGGAATTTATGCATTTATCTGTGTATATTTATGGAATTTATTTATTTATTTGTATTATTTGTGTATATTTTATGGAATCTATGTATTTATCTGTGTATATTTTATGGAATCTATGTATTTATCTGTGAATATTTTGCGGAATCTATGTATTTATCTGTGAATATTTTGCGGAATCTATGTATTTATCAGTGTATATTTTGCGGAATCTATATATTAATCTGTGTATATTTTGCGGAATCTATGTATTAATTTATATAGTTAGATATTTTTTTGGTTATCTAACGTTCTACCCTTCTTCACCGCCTTCTTCCACACCCACTAAGGACCGTGACTTAGGGCGTACTGTGGGTGTACAATGTTTCAACGTGGGCACCATGGCTATCGCTGCCCTTTCTACCCGTATTGTGGATCTCGTCGTCATCTCTACACAGGGAGGAGAAGCAGAGATATTTTCATCATTCCCATCACACTTCCAAGCCAAGGTTAGGTTAGGTTAGGTTAGGTTTAGATTAAGTATTTTGGGTTGGGTTGGGTTAGATTAGGTTAGGTTAGGTTGGGTTAGGTATTTTGGGTTGGGTAAGATTAGGTTAGGTTAGGCAAGGTTAAGTTAAGCTGTCTTAGGTTAGGTTAGGTTGGGTAAGGTTAGGCAAGGTTAAGTTAAGGTTAAGCTGTCTTAGGTTAGGTTGGGTAAGGTTAGGTTGGGTTGGGTTGGTTGGTTGGGTTAGGTTAGGTTAGGTTAGGTCTGATAAGATTAGGTTAGGTTAGGCAAGGTTAAGTTAAGCTGTCTTGGGTTAGGTGAGGTTGGGTTAAGCTGCATTGGGTTAGGTTAGGTTAATTGGGTTAAGTTAAGTTAGGTCAGGTCAGGTTAATGCTCACTCCAACTCCTTTGTGTTTCCTTCAGGTTGTGGTGTTGGTAATGTCGGTGATAGTGAAGGAGGAATGGGACTGGGTAGTGGAAGGTGCCGCTAATAAAGGCCTCAAGTGGATCCGTACCTTCGACATTCATCACATCTTTGTCAACCAAAAACTAGTCGTCATTAAATAAAACTCATTTGACTAATTAACATTTTGGAGGGATATTAGTCCAAGGTCGTTTCAACCCTCATTTGATTAAGGGGGCAATTCACTATGGTTACATTGGAGTGCCATGATTCCTCCAAAGTATGCCAGGAAACAGGACCAAATGAACAAAAATAGTGTTCTGTTGCTTGGAATAATTTGGAGGAATTGGTTGCTCCAGTTTTACTATGAGCAGCGGTTACGTGTTTTGGAATAAATTTTTTTTTTTTTCTTAGCTTAAGAGGTTCATTATTCTTGCTGTCTGTAAGCCTGAAGCCAGAGGTAAGTATAACTATTACAATCAGTCAAATCTGTATTCCGTAGCTTACCGAGTTATACTTCATTATAAAAACTCGCCTTTTAGGAAGCAGAAAAATGTAGACCGAGAGATGTGTCCTATCCCATCGATGACCTTCCTACAACTTTACTTTTATTAACGAGGTGAATTGGTCGTCAGAATTGCATCGTTGTAGTTCATATAAAAATATTAAAATTAGCTGCATTTGAATTGTTGTCTGGAGATAAATAGAACAGCAAATATGTTATTAAATTACGTCGCTGAAAGTCCTAAATTATTTTCATGGACTTTTCAATACACAGTAATTGCCTCAAAGCAGTGATACAGTTACTAGTGTTAATATTAAATTGTAATCAATTGATCGGGTTTTCTAGCAAGGAGAGTGGCTGAACGTTCACTTTATCTTTCCACAACTTTCAACTACTGCAACTACTCTCGGTGTATATTTTTGTATAAATCAATAGTTATATATGCTGCTCAATCAACTTATTGGAAAGTTTCCCAGCTAAAGAACAGAAGTGAACTGTTAAAACAGTCACTCCTTGTAGATAAATATTATTGTCAAGACTGCACAGGTTTTTATATAGAGGGGAGTTTGTTTACATGCTCTTGAAAATGCATCAAGGCACAAGATAAGAATAACAAACATTAGTTTATTTATTTACATATAATATACCAGTACTTTATCCGAGATTCAGAGCTGTTTTACAATAAATAACTGATCAAACTACTTATATTTCACCTATATTGCATGTTGCACAAAGTTAAGCTAAATATTTATTTAAGTAAAGAATTGTAATAATTATTAGTTAAATACTAATCTTTGATATTCATTTTCACATTTCATTCCTGCAGTGTACAGATTTTATTTACTAGCATAAAAGTTTAATTATTCACAAGACATCTTTGCCATTGAACGTAACAAACCCTCATTTAACTGAAGTATATGAGGGGAAAAAACCTACATGCATCATATCACCACTTCAAGAGCACTTGTCCATATGTAGGACAAATATACTTTACCATGGCAAGACTCACAATACAGTATATTCAAGCGAAGTCACCCTTACCACAAACCAGCAGTGATACGACTATTCTTGAAATAGGAATTTTTGCTTAAAAATAATTTTCTCTAAACTTATTACAAATTGGTTTTGGTTCAGTGCTGTAATGAACAAGGCAGCAAGAAAATCAAACACCATAGCATATTTATAATGTGCAAAGTTTTGATTCTGCTTGGGCCCAACTAGCAGGAGCAAAACAATATAGCCCAATATAAATTCACAGACTGCTTTTGATTTTCCCCATAAATAATCATATTCTATTGAATGAATTTGCTGCCTAAGGGAGAATAAAGTGACCTCTAAAACCATACATTTCCATTGGCCTTATGCAATTACTGCTGGTCTGGATCCATTATTTCTTTCTTTTTAACATGGCAGGACACCTTATCCCCATATTTCACAAGTTACCTGAAAAATGATCAACAAATTCCTTTAACATGCCCAGGCCATCCATTGAAAACTATAACACCTTATATAATTAGTAATTGTCACTTTTTGAACCGTGAAGTTTTGATTTAACAAGTCCTTAATAATGTTAAGGGGGTAGTAGTGTTGGTAAATCTGGAGCAAATGATTCCTCCAAACTATTCCAAGCAACAGAACACCATATTTGTTCATCTAGTTCTGTTTCCTGGCATACTTTGGAGGAATCAAGACACTAATATAATATACAAATATACCTAACCAATAACATTTAGCATACTACATTGACTACCACAACACAGCATAAAGATAAAACTGATTACTCCAAGGTGCATAGGACAGGTTAATACTACTGTAGTGTGTGCATGCAAGTCAGTTGGTGTGTGTGTGTGTGTGTGTGTATACGCATGCAAGTCAGTTTGTACAATGGGGTTCAGAAAAACTTAATCCTGATAAGAGGTCACTGCAGACAAGCAAAACTCATAACCCCACTGTTTATATACAGTTCCCATAACATTTTATTATAGGCTTCTTAATTAAGCAGAGGGATAATGGGTTCAGCATTTGTCCTCCAAGCCCTGTATCGGATACCTTCTTTGAAAGCACTCCATTGTGAACCATCCATTGTGAACCAGTGTGTGAGAATCATGCATTTATTTAGCGGTACTGTGCTGACAGGAGTAATCAGTTGAAATGTATGCCAAAATGCTTCATCTATGTAGATGCTTTATAAAACACATTACATGTACAGTTGCCAAAAAAGGTATTGCGACAAATCTTGATAGAACTTTAATCATAGTAATATCCACAACTATTTGTATATGGACTATAAGCATGTATAACAGAAGGAAATATACATATCCTTCTGTAATACATACTTATAATCCCTACAAACAACTATGGACATTAATATATTTAATGTTGTACCTTTTTTGGCAACTGTACAGTCGGCGGCAAATGCCGTGTCGCCACATCTGCCAAGTCATGATGAAGTAAGCATGGAATTATAAGCTTCACAGGCACGTAAACTGAAAATACAGAGAAGTATAATAATAATACCCCTGGATATTGTAATTCTGCATGGTAAATGTGTTTATTTGACCTTTAATTTATCTTTTAAGAAGTGCTGAGTGAGGCGACACTACTTTTGCCGCCGACTGTACATATATTGAAAGTGGCGGTAAATACCATATTTCGCATAACCATCAAACTTGCTTTCAAAACAAACACTTGTTATAGAAATGTTTGTTATAATTAAAAGTGACAATATCCTTGCTTAGATATTCTACAGCTTCGTTCTTCTAGCATAGGTCCTTAGGGTCAGCCTCTTCTCGTCTTGGTCAGTGTAGCATTGTAGACATATTCCTTGGTATGGATAATTCATGTAGCAATCTAGCAGTTATGAAGGTCCAACCACCTCCAGACCAGTTGAGTGAAGGCTGGGTATACTGGTAATCATGTAGAGCCACACCTGAAATTTACAATGCAATGAATACGCTATGTAACAGTTTTGTTTACATATGGTACACTAGAATGATTGTCCTCAAAACTATATTTTTTTACCATTACATAAAAAACATCCTTGCTTTCCATATAGTGACTAACCAGAAAGTTCATAATGTAGTCTTTCAACAATGTTTAACAATTACATTACTTTATCAATTTCAGTACCTTTGAAAAATCAATTATATAGAATTAAACCCATTAATAGTATTAATTCCACCCCTGCAAGAAGCACTGAAGTTCAGTACAAAATCTGTAGATAAAGTGTTGAAATGTCAATCTCTTATGGTGACAGATACCAATACTATAATATATAAGCAACACAAACTGGAAGCGTTCCAATATTCCCGTATGTAATTTTTTTTCTTTTCCAAACACAAAGGGCTCTTACCAGCTATCATCTGATGATACACATTCCCTTCCCACAGTGAGAGAATTAGGTGAGGGTGTTGCCCCCAGGTCCACAGGCAGCCAGTGTGTCCAAGGGTACTTATAGTCATGCAGACTTATGTTCAAGATGTCCAAAATGGATTGATTGATTGTGGGTGCTGCAACAGCGAGGTCATATAGCGCCAGATGTCCAGGAACTCCATTAGCACTAATCCCCATCATAATATATCTGCACCTGGAAGTATCTAGAACATTAGTGTACACAGGTTTAATCCACAAGTCTGACGTATGTTTCCAGGGTTTACTAGAGTACGGAGCCCACGTGCCTGACATTATCAGACCAACAGCCCCCATACTCAGAGCCACATCGCGTGTCCCTGCCTAACGCATCCCTATCAGAAGCCCTAACAAAAATTGCTCCGAGCACGAGGGCACTACAAAAAAAGGAAAAATAAAAGGGGTCGAACTCTAGTAAATCCAACGCCAAAACAGGGGATTAAACCGAAATGTCATGTGTATTTAACACTCACTCAAGGGTCCCACGAAGTGATGCTCCAGCGATGATTGAAGAACCTGTAAACCAACCTGAAATTTCAAATGAGCTCGTTAGTGTATAATTGGAATACATTTCAAGGGCAGTTATATTTTACCCTTTATTTCAACAAAATATGGCATTACATTAATGGACATAATAAATCGGACAAGGTTACACTTTAAAATCTTAAATCAGTATTATGTCTGGCTTCAGACTTTTACAATCCTTAATGTAGGTACATACTGACATACTTTGATCCACATTTTCTTAACAGTAACATACAAACCATCACCGTTACTAACAATGGTACAACAGCCTGTAATACTCACCTTTACGATGAGAAGAGTAATGCTGTTGTGTTGGGTTTTAATCTCAAGATCCATGAGAGATCTCAATCACTGGAGCTCCCTAGAATTCTTGCACCCCGTAAGGGAAGTATTGCATGCGGAGACATGGGCAGTACTTCAAGGGTTTTGGCGTCCCTTCAGCCCCAGCTAATCCTTTTCAGTTTTTTAGTATCCCTCCATTCCTTTTCTTTCTTTCATATTTGCTGTCCCACCTCTCTCTCACCCCTTCACACTGGTGAGGGCTGGTTCTATCCAGAAATGAGGAATTTGGCAACCTCTACCACACCCTAGCCAGGGCCCAGTGGGGATGACTTTATTCTCTGTGAATATTATTTATCCCCCACAGGGCTAGAATAAAGATTATTGTAGGATCTGGTCACTTTCTAGTGGATTTAACTAGATCTGCCCACATGGATTAAAAATCCATGTGAGGTGTACTGCAACCGGAGGCCTTTTTTTTCCCCACTGCTGTGTGGACCACCAGCACACGGGAGTGTATTTCCCTTTGTATGCAGCAGTGTAAACTCCCTCCCCCTTATGGTCCCTTCAGGGCTGGTCTCATGGAAGGTACGGCCCCACTTGTAGCTCTTGTGGTAACATGGACCCACAGCACAATTCCTGCAAATATTAGAATATTTACAAAACTTGCAAGTATAGATTAAGTAATTCTAATGCAAGCTCAAATTGCATCAGGAAACATATTGCTTTGAAGAACAGCTGTGCATTGTAACCAAGATAAATGAAGCTCAATAATAGTTTGATTATACCACATTTACTACTGTAAAACCAACACCAAAGCATTAAGAATATTAATTAAGGGTAAATTTTTACAAGCTGCCACAACAGGATTTCACTGGAAAAAAATATATTTCCTAGAATGATTTAGTGTGACTACCGGGACCTAACTGGGGCAGACTACCGGGACCTAAGCAGGAAAAAATATACAGTAGAAATTAGTCAGACCTCACCTGACCTGACCTAACCTAATCTGGACTGGGACACACTACCAAGTTGTGGCAACTTGTAAAAATATTCCAGTATATTTTATAGAAATTGTACCAGTGCGAGTTATACGATAAAATTGTGAAGGGATGAGATGACTAGAAAATCATCCAGTATTAGAATTTAAGCCGCTTAATAAAGTTAGATTACTTACACGTGTAACTTTATAACTTCTCACATATTATATCGGTCCTGTATTGACTAACACCTCCCCAACTATTATTCAAAGACTGAATGAGTGAAAATAAAGAATTAGAAGTGGGGATGGAGGGGATTATTCACCCACTACGTAATGCTAACCACACATTAATTACGGGGATAAGATTGTCTACTGTTGGTAATTCAGGAGCAAATGTTTCCTGCAAAAGTATTCAGAGCAACAGCTAACTTAGAACACCATTACTTAGTCAGTTTGATCCCGTTTCCTGACATAATTTGGATGAATCTAGACACCCCTTAAAAAACAAAACCCTAGACAAAACTTAGAACTTAAACCCCAATGTACACCATAAGTATACTATCCCGTTAATTCAGCAAAAACAATGTCCACATTATTAAAAGAGTTGTCAATAAGGATGCAAGGCTCAGGGGCATAGCAATAGCACAGAATATAGTTAAAATGTCCAAATAATTACGTTAACACGAGTATAAGCTATCAACCAGCCGGCTTCCATATTTATAACCACATTTTTTATCATTATACAACAAGATACTAGACAAAGCAATATATAATCATGTTCTAAAACGTATAAATAACAAAATACACCACAAATGAATGTATACTTACAATAAATAACCGGGGTTACTTAGTAGACTCACTAAAGGCACACCCTCCCACTGCCAAGGCATCAATGTTAATGAAGCTGCATTGAGATTTTTGAGGTGATTTGAGGAATTTTAGGCTGCATTGAGGGTAGTTGCAGTGTTGCCAATAGGTCTGCTTGACGAAATATCCCTCTAGCGTTAACATTTATTAGAATATTTCCCTTTTTTGCCTCAGTAATAATATTCCCTTCTATTTACTCTTGAACTGTACAATATTGATGGTCTTTCTGTTGGTATTTCGTCAGGTAAAATTTTCCCTCTTGAACAATCTTTATATAATTTCCCTATGTAGACCACAAAATTCCCTAAAAATAGAGAAATATCCCTGCACCTGGCAACATTGGACACAGGCAATGATGGCTGACGACAGAGTTCTACAGCAAAGCTCTCATCCACATATCTTTTATATCATTATTTTGTAGCCGTTTCCTCACCACTACACATTTACTACTCGGTTCAAGATTTTTTTATGGTTCTTGCCACAATGCCCAGTCTTACTCAATATCTTATTTATTTATTTTCCACACCACGAGTTGTGTGTAAAATGGCGCCCATTACCCCAGCGCTGAGATTGAAACCATAATTATTAGGCATTTTACTATGTAGGCATAATTATTAGGAATTATTAGGCACTGAATTATTAAGACCCATTATAATATGTCGCTAATCTCTTCGTATATACCACGGTGTATATATTTAAACCGTGGTGTATAGAAATAGCAAGATCTAAACAGACAGGTCAGCCAGACAGCCTACCTGCAGTTTCTGTCTCCTCTGCGCTGCGCTGCGCACGTGACGTCAGCTGCTGGTAGCACACTCCCTCAAAAAAAAAAAAAAAAAAAAAAAAAAAAAAAAAAAAAAAAGTTAATTATTACAAAAAATAAATTAATTAATAAAAAAATATAAATTAATAAAAAGGGGCGCAACGGCGGGGCGGCAGCGGCGGCGGGGCGGCGGCATATTTTTAATGCAAGCTCTTTGTCTTGGTTTACATATTCCATATCTAATCTACCTTCACTTACTACTGTCATGCCGGTATAATCATGATCACTAGCCACTAAAGTGGTATTGTTTTTTTCACTGACTAGAGCACCGTTTCTACCTAACAACAATGTCCTAAGTCTATACTTAAAATTAATAGCATTAGGATGATCATGAGGACCATATATTTGCCTAATACATCCAAAGAAATGTCCCAGGCAGTCCTGATTAAGCCTTCGTGTCATTACATATTCAATGTTGTTTGTTTCTTTTAGCATATTATACAGTCCTATGACTGGCTGACTGTATAATATGACACTCTTTTGAAATTTATAAAGACACCTTAATTGTCTCTTAAGACTCTTGACTCTCATAGATGTCATAAGTTGCGTAACAGCATTGAGGATGTTTAATTGACTCTCCATGTCAATGCCAAATGTATGGCGTGTTAATATATCACCATACAGTCATATGACAAAAGTTCATGATATCAAATCAACAATTTATAAGAGAAATAAAATTATGTCACTTTCCAGTTCTCACTCTCCAAAACTCCCTTCTCTCCCAGATAGTTTAACACCCGTACACTAAACAATTACTCGGCATCGCGGGACTGGGTAGCTAGTACATCTATATTGAACACATTGCTTTTCTAACACTGTTGTTCTCACTGGAAGTGCAGGAATATGACTGAAATACAGTGAGGGACTGGTGAAGTGGTGAGGGTATAGCTGTGAGAAACATGTACTCTGGTGGTGGGCTACCTGACGTCACGAGGGAAGGGATTAACACCTCCACCTGCGCGATGGCTGACCTGTCTGTTTAGATCTTGAGAAATAGGTACTCTATAATAGCTACCATAGGTTATAAGATGAGATGTTGTGTGTGTATGTGTGACGGCTATTGATTTTCCCTATACCTATATCACCAGAAATTAATTGTTTCTTGGCCTTGTTTAGAGAAATGAGACCCCTTCCAAATAAAAAAAAAAAAAATTAATCTCCCGGCCCTTATTTTTTTTTCATTTCAGGTATACACTCGACTCTTGTTGGTCATATTGAAAGATATTACTGAACCCTCCAAACTATGCCAGGAAACAAGCAACAACGAGTCTACTGTAGTGTGAGATGTTGTTGTGTTGCATTAATTCTTTGGAGGAATCAGAAGCACTCATCCGTATATGATTACGACCGAATATCTCGACTTTTATATTTGGTGGGACAATGTCAACTTCGAAGCAGGCAGTTCGGAGTTTGGTCTGTGTGTGTGGGGGGGGGAGATGGGGAGGGGGGGGATAGAAGAAGGACAAGCCAGGCAGACATATTTCTTCTGGCCTAACTATTGTGTGTGTGGTGACGGTGTGTGTGTGTGTGGTGAGGTGAGGTCATCCCAGGCAGGTCAAAAAAGCAGGTCAGTTAAGTCAGTCAGTGATGTCTCAAGTCCATCTACTCATTATTATTATATATTATTCATTATCAACTAGTTAATTAATGATATGTATACAGTATATTCGTTGTGTTTGTATTCTAATTTATGCGTTTGAAGAAAAAAAAATTGTTGCCACGTACTGCAATCTATTATGAATCACCGGCAGAGCAGAGAAAGACGGATACAGTAAACAGTTCATTTATAGTGATATTTATAGTCCCCGTGTTCAGTGGTATTCATTATCAACTCGTTAATTTTATTCACTATTCATTCGTTGTGTGTTTCATCCTAATTAAACATACACAATCATCATGGTTGTTGCCGAGTTGTCGATTGTAGCTTGTTTGCTGAATCCTGAACGTGAAATTAATTATCCTTATTTGTGGTGGTTAATATGGTTCACTTTTAGAGATTTCTGCATCCAAGAGCTTAAATCGACTTTGTATAATACCACTGTAAGGTTAGGCCATGTGGATGTACCGTATATTATTGGGTTTTGTGGAGAATATTAATTTAATTTATGTGTAGTAAATAAACATTCAAGATGGCGATCCTGTCGTGGCTATAAGGGTTAAAGGGAAGATTCTCTTGTTGGTAAATATGAGGGCTACTGATTCCTCCAAACTATGCCAAGAAACAAATCGCCTCAAGTGTTACAATTTACTTGTTTACGTGTTTGGAAGATAATCGATTTGTTTCATGGCATAGTTTGGAGGAATCTGAGACCTTCCAATTCACCAACAAAAGAATCTCCCTTTAATTACTTTCAAGTTCAAGTTGTGGGTGCTGCAGAGAGCTGCTCATGGGTAGCATAATGTGCAGGGGATTTAGGGATCCAGGGTAGGATTAGGAAGGGGGTTAGGATGAGGGTGGATTGGGTCAGGGACTGTGGGTTAAGGATTAGGATTGGAGAGGTAATGATTGGTGATCCTATTTCTAAACGTGTCAAGAGTGGGGATATTAACTATATGAGATCATTGAGATGGGAGATGATTCCACTCTTGGATGCTGGACTTTTGACCATTACTGTACCCAAGATTTTGGAAAATGTGTGAACCAAAATCCTCCTACCTAGACCATACCAGATACCATCACCACCAAACTTTCAGGGAAGATTCCTACGACTTTCAACACAAGCCTTCCAAAGTCGAATTTTAACATCTGTAAATTAATACAATGTTCTTTTTTTTTCTAGTAAACGGTAAGAGAGATGGCTGAGCAGAACCCAAAGGATAACAGAGGCAGTAATGATAATAGCAGCAACAGTAGTGTTGGTACCCGAGTGGATATCTTCGTGACTGCCCCATCATCATCATCAAGTAGCAGTGGTAGTGGTGATGGTTTTGTTAGTGTAGTGGATAGTGATGGAGATGACATGACCCGGGCTGACCTCTCCTCGTCCTCGTCCTCTTCCTCGTCGTCCTCCTCGTCGTCCAGTTGTCACCCTTCGTCGTCGTCAGTGTCACTCGCCTCCATCACCACAACCGCCGACATCGTCATCCACTCTGACGCACCCAACACCGTATCCCCTCACACTTCTTCAGACCAGGGTTAGATATATTATTATTATTATTACACACACGGAAAGGAATATTATTCTCCCTCCACAGTATCTCCTCAAACTTGGATTATTATTATTATTGTAAGTTGTGGGTTCCGCTCATGGGCAGCATAATACACGCACACACACTCACAAACCATCACGAATCTACACTCACACACACACCATCACAAGGCTACACACACACACACCATCACGAACCTACACACACACACACCATCACGAACCTACACACACACACACACCATCACGAGGCTACACATATCTTGAACCAACGGAGGCTTTTTTGAGTGAGCTGTCATCCACTTGAAGCCGCCTGCAAATTCCTGAATCAATTTTTAATTTGTTTCTCATCCAGCAGGTGAAGACGAAAGTGACCACACCTCCCCAGTGTACAACCCAACCACAGAACCTACAGCCTCAGTCTCCAACCCACCACCATCATCCTCCTCCCCGCCAGCCAAGTGTTGTTTCCGGCTGTGTAGGAGCATAAAGAAGCGTCTACGAGCCAAGAGGAAGGGCAAGAAGGAGGGAGAAGGGCCCAGGGAGGGGAACGTTGGTGGCGGTGGAAAGGTCGCGTTTAACAGGAGTCAATGGTTCCTTCTCCTGGTTCTCTGTTTGGCCACACTCACGTCATCTTTTGCAGTTTGTCTCTTCCCTCCATTCTTCCCTAAAATAGTGAGTTCAGAGAGAGAGAGAAAGAAATTATTGTAGATTATATGTGGCTGGTTTGGTGTGTACAGTATAATTATATCAACATACAGTATAGCAAATAATATATGACTTATAATGTACGAGTATATGAGTGAGTACAGTACAGTATAATCTTGAGGCCTATACATAATTACTAAAGCATATTATGGTTTTACAGGCTCAAGCTAAAGGGTATTAAACAATCTTTGGTCTCTTTATTGAATTATTAAAGAATTTATAATTGTTTTTACAGGCTCAAGCCAAGGGGTGTTCATCCACTATCTTTGGTCTCATTATTGGCACTAACTGTCTTACCTCCTTCATTGTCACACCATTCATTGGCAAAAAGGTGAGTAGGTTTGATATTAGTGATAGGGCTACAACTGTTTTTTTATTATTTGTTAGAACTATTTTATATTACATAGTATGTATCTTAGTTGGGGTGTGGAATAATTGTTGATGGCCTGTTTATTGTTCACTTGTTTATTGTTCACTTGTTTATTGTTCACTTGTTTATTGTTCACTTGTTTATTGTTCATCTGTTTAATATTCATCTGTTCCTTATTCATTATCTGTTCATTTGTTCAACCCTTCAGTTGCAGACCATAGGAGTGAAGTTTGCATTCACTGCTGGTGTGTTCTGTAGTGGTGGCTGCTGTATATTGTCAGGGTAAGTACTAGCTAATCCCCCTTTCTTCTTATACCATTGAAGTGCCTTAAGGGGGTGTGGGAATAGGGGGACAGGCTTGGGGAGGGGTTAAGGGGGTTTTGGGGGGTGCAGGAGTAGGGGGACAGGCTGGAGGGGGTTTAGGGAATAGGGGACAGGCTTTCTACCTCTAACCCCCCCCCCCAAGCCTGTCCTCCTATTCCCACACACACCCAAGCCTGTCCCCGGTCCCCCTATTCCCCCCCCCCCAAGCCTGTCCCCGGTCCCCCTATTCCCACACCCCCTTAATTGCTTATTCCTCCAAACTATGCCAGAAAATACACCAGCTCAGAGTTGCTGATGGAGGGCTGAAGTTTTTGTTGTGACATTGTTTGGAGGAATTGGTAGCCTTCATGTTTGATTTAAGGACCCTGTGATGTAGTCAGGAAATAGGAGGTTTGGGGAGTCCTTCAAACATTGCCAGGAAACGCCACCCCTATGGAAGGAGTTTGTTTCGTGGCTTGGTTAGGAGGAATCAGAAGCCTCTAATTTTTATATACGATCACAGGGTCCTTAACTTGCATTATCAACTGGTTAAAATACTACTTAATATAATACACCTTAAAAATGCACTCGGATGTACAGTACTGTACTGTGTATTTTAAGCATTGGATGGAAGACTGATACAAAATATAAACTTCAGATCTTTGTATATACTGTATTGGGGTAGCCTAATCCTCATCTTTCTCTCTTTACATACATACATATACATGTACACATACATTAACAACCATTACGTAGTCGTTAGGCATTAAACCCCAATAAGTAACTAATCATCTGGTACCATCACCGCTACATCTAGATTCCTGGAGTGGTTCCCAAGTGGTCTGGTGTTCGTGCTGATGGCTATAATGATCAGACTGACACATGCCATCGCCAACGCAGGAGTCAGCACCGCCACCTTCGCCTACATTGCGGTCCAGTTCCCAGACTCGGTTGCCCAAGTCTTCGTAAGTTGACGGATTTTTTTCACTCCTCCAATTTTCCATGGGTTGAGGCTTGCTATCTCATGTGTTTAAGGATCACACGTAATTTTTAGCAATGCATTTTCACTCCTCCATTTTCCTTTTGTTGGGTTAGTGAGTCTTATTATGTCAGTTATTTTTATTTAAGACTTGACATGTTTTGGTTTTAAGTGTACTGTAATATGCAGTGAAGGAAGACCCCATGGTTAATTAAGGAGTACACTAATACACTTTTGGTACACAAGTGCTTTGATTCCTCCAAACTATGCCAGGAAACGGGACTAGATTAACATTTATTGCCGCCATTCTGTACTGTACTATACACCCCATCCCCCCCCCCTGCTCCCCAAAGGCCTGGACGAGGATGACCATGAACCTAGCACAGATGTTTGGTCCTGTGGTTGGTGGTGCATTGCTGGAGTTGGGAGGCTTCAAGTTACCCTTCCTGGTGATGGGTACAGTACAGATGTCCATGACCTTCCTCTCCCTTGGTCTGCCCAGGGATAGTACAGGTGAGTGAGTGGGTGGGTGGGTTTGTTTTATGTAGTGATTCCTGCTTTCAACAAGTTTCTATATACAGTACAGTAGTTTTATAATGACACTCTGGCCCAATAGGCTTTACCTAAATTTTTTTCCATCCATCCTGATATACTGTACTAGCATAATTCTGTTTTTTTCTTTGATGTAACATAATTCGAATTTCTTTGATAAAACATAATAAATTCTTGTTTCTCTTTCATGCAACATAATCTTGGTTTCTCTTAAATACACAATGAATGAATACAACATAATTCTGATTTAATATTCTCGTCTACATTGAATTATTCCAACCACTATTGCGTCGCCAGACATGGAGGATGATGTGAAGAATTACCGGGAGGTGAAGATCTGGAAAATATTTACTGTACGAGGCATCTGGGTGTCCTTCCTCACCTTCATTTTCTCCACCATGAGTAACGGCTTCCTCTCCATCACCCTCGAACCCCAAGTCATCAGGACGGTGAGTAGTATTTGGTGTGCGGTCAGAAAAAGCTTAAGTGGCAGGTTCAAAAAAGCTAAGTGTAAGGTTGCCAGTAATAAAGTATATCCATCACTTTGTTTTACACTCAGTGCCACATTGAACACCACCATATATTTACCAGGCAGGGCGTCTGTTTTGTATGACAACATTGATGAACTAATCTCCTGGACCTGTATTCAGGGAAGATTTTCTTGTTCATGAATTGGAGGGCTACTGATTCCTCCAAATAAATAATATTAGGGGATTTATTTAGAGGCATAGTTTGGAGGAATCAATGGCCCTGTGATTTACGAAGACAATCTTCCATTAATTGACTCGTTAAATATGTATTTCATATTAGTCACATGTAGTCTTAATTGTGTGTTTTTGTACAGTTTGGATACAGCTCTTTGTACGTGGGACTACTGTTTGGGCTGAAGGACGGTGCCAACAGCCTGGCCTCTCCACTCTGGGGTTGGGTGTGTGACCGTAATCGCAAGGTCAAGATTTTCATTCTCTGGGCGTCATGTTTTGCCTTCACCTCCTTCTTCCTCCTCGGTCCCTTCCCTGGCGTACCCATCAACAGGTAAGAGTTGGAGCTGTAAACATTTGTTAGTTTTAGAACCATTTTAATAGTAATGATTTTGTTTGTCATCAATTTTAGGAACAATGCAATTGTGATAATTTATGCTTTGGAACTCTAATAATTAGTACAGTGTCTATTTTAGGATAATTTTAATTGATACAGTAATTTATTTTTTAAGTTAGGGTCCATGAGATTTGTGATACATGTACTGTACTTAGATCTCTGAAAATTGGATTTGTGTATTTTAGGACGATTGGTGTTGTGATAGCATCCCTAGTGTTGAATGGAGTTGGTATTGGTGGTCAGCAAGTGGCAGGTGTAGTGGATGCCATGCGGGAAGCTGTGTAAGTATAATGGTGACATACTGTACTATACATGTAGTACAAGAGTGATGTATAGTGTAAGATGGGTGTACAGTATCCTCATAATGTCACTTAAAGATGGCATTCTGTATAGTATTACCCTAGTGACAGACTTTAAGGTGATCTTCTGTATAAACCATATGATGGTATATTTAGGATATGGTGTCTTGTATTACACAAGACAAAAATTAAGTGTTTTGTATATTCCACCAAACCTTTGTTAGAATGATGTTATTTTGTTTCTGTTTCCTCAGAAGTGCAGGTTTCCCTGAGAGTGCTGACACTCATGGCTGTGTTGCTGGTCTGTGGGCATCACTGTCTGGCATTGGTCGCTTCACTTCCCGTACAGGCTCTGGATTCCTGGTGGATGTCCTGGGTTTCCGCAAGGCATCAGTTTTTGTTGTATCCCTACACGGCTTTGTGGTGAGACCTACAATATGCAACACTAACGGTCATGTTCCTGATCCTGACATACTTTTGAGAAACAAAGACATACCAATGTACTGTACATATGTACCAAAAAGTATATGTATACTCTCCAGCATGCTTTGTGGACAAGGGCTCACACATATTCGAATATGTAGCACCACTGTGATTATTTAGAACGAAACAATCCACGTGTGTGAGATGGAGTTTCCTTGATACATTAACACATGAAGGGAACTTTGCTGCTTAAGGAACTAAATTACTTAAATCTCTAACATGTGAGCCCCTGTGTCATGTGGCAGTGCTGGCGACTGTACCATCGTCTTAATCATTCTATCAAGGTAATGCTTATATTTTAATTCAGGTTGTAATGACTGCAACATACCTGGCTGTGTGGGGTGACCTTCCCTACACAAGGAAGAGACGGGGCGACGGGGATGACAGCAGCGACGAGGATGATGACAGGCGCAGCTGGGATGTGAAGGCTGGTATGAGTAGGATCCTTACCACCACACCTGCCGACCCTGTCACTACCAAGACGGTGAGATAATTTACAAGTTTTGGCATTTTGAATTTCCAGATTGGAATAAATGTCTTCTTGTTTGTAGTCCAATTTTTAAAGTATTTTTTAGTTTGAATATTAATCCTTTTCACTGTACTATAGGGAATCTGTCATTCACAATTTAAAGGTGGGTATAATTTATAACTTGTAGTGGAAAATTGGAGGAGTACTGATCTTTCAAACCATACAAGGAAACAGAATCCCTCTATGAAACTAAGGGATGTGTTTTCTTAGTGTCTTGAGGGCTAAACAGACATCCATTTGGCACAGCAGGTTCCTTCCTTTAATGGGGTTGTACACTTTTGGTACATTGGAGTTTCTTTATTCCTCCAAAGTATGCCAGGAAATAGACCTTGATTAACAAAAATAATGGGTACCTGTTGCTTGGAATAGTTTTGAGGAATCGTCTGCCCCACATTTAGCAACGACACTGTACTACCCTCCTGTAATGTTGTATTCTGGTTGTGACTTGCAGGTAAACATCAACATTCCAACCTATGGGGAAGACTTTGAGGACTCGCTGTTCTGTGGTTCAGGTCCGATGTCGTATAAAACTAAGTGAGTTTGTTTCTTGTGTGTTTGTATCTAGGTCCTGGTCCGTTTGTGTATGTGTTCAATTGTGTGTATTGTACTTTAATGTCTGTCTTAACACAGGTGTTTATCATATACCAAATCTCATTCTTTTTATATTATTGTCTCCTTAATTCTTCATTTCTAGGATAATTTATTCATTCATCACTCTCCATTTTTAGGTACGAGAGGTCCAGTCCTTCTGGGTCGCCTCGATCTCAGGAAGTTGTGTGAAGAGTGAGTACCTTGTCCTATCACATTATTGGCCAAATGCTTATCCTATGTACTGTACAATGGAGTTAATAATTCTGATCTGATCATATACACAGCACAAATTTATAACCACCTTGTATCTCCCACCTCCCAAAACTCACAATATTGCCTAATGTTTGTCCTTTAATTGCTGGAGTTGATAGTTTCTTCCTGATCTGTGGCACATCACAAACCAATACCAACTTTGCATCCCTATCTTCCCGTGTTACAATAATGGCAAAATGTTTGTTCTATCTTTATCCGAGACACAACGTCTTCCTTTTTCAAGACAATATTGGCCAAATGTTTATTCTGTGTTGATCTGAGACCCAATATTAACCCTCTTTACACATCCATATCCTCTTATAATGCCATAGTTTGAAGCTCAGTTGGTGGAGTCTCATAATTGTACCAAAGATCAGGATAAACTATTGACCCCTCGGTGTATCTGGCGTTTTTTGCAACTAGTTAGCTGTAGGTATGACATATGTTTCATGGATATATATTGTACCATTATAGATAATATACTAAATCTGGTAAGACCTATTTATTGTGCAGTTGTCTCGTTCACTTACAATTAAGGCAATTTTCCTAGTCCTTCTTCAGCCAACATTGTCAGTACTGTACAGTATTCAATGGGAGAATGTGTTGTTGGTGAATTCCTCCAATCTGTTAGAAAACAGATAACTTCAGTGTTGCTCATATGGTATCTGTTTTGTGACATGGTTTGGGTGAATCAGTAACCTTCAAGAGAGTACCCCTATAAGTTTTATATTAAAAAAATGCAAGAGAAAACTTCCTTATGTCTCTTAAACTTCTCAGTTTTGATAATGTTGGGGTTATTTTGTACCGGATATCATAAATGATAATAGTGATAGGACAAAACCAGACTCAGGAAAACCACATGAGCCAATCAGATGCAGAACAGGTTTAGCAATGTTGACTGGATATTTATATTATCTAGAGAAATATAAACTACAGTACTTATAATTATAGAGATGTTGGCTCATTATTAGTTACAATTTTTTTTTCTTTTATAAGCCCTTGGTGCATGCAGACAAGGAGTTACAATAATTATTTTACCTATGCCATTATTTTTATATCTTAACAAATAGTATTATATCCTTGAGTCTTGTTGATTCTTTACTTTGAGTGGCATAGGATATGTCTGATACAGTGTGTGCCTAGTGATATAAGACACAGTAGTACATAAGGTTGTAAATAAAATATTAAAGTTTTGTAATATACTATGTTTAAAAAGAGGTTTATATGGCAAATTTAAGTGGTTGAGTGAATACTATATTTGTATCAAATTAAAGTTATTGAAATATGTCTTGGGATTTTCATTATTAGATATTTGACATGCATATCAAGTGAATTGAGGAACTGGTCTTTCAAGTTCACTTTGTTGTTCAGCTTTCATGTCACTACAATTATAACCACACATACCTTTCATTGGCTGTATGCAAGAACAGTCATAGGTACCCAGAGACGATGCAAGGTGGAACATTAGATGAACTTTGAGTGGTGGTGGTGGTGATGTTGCCATATACAGTACAGCCATATTTTTCTTGCATTTTTTCCTTGCTCAACTGTATTGGTTCTGTGCTATCAACAACACGGATATTCTTGCATACTGTACACAGTCTGCAAAAATCCGATAAATGTCTATCAATGGCTGTGAAAGGATGGTAAGTAGGCTAATTTTGGTCCCTGTTTGAAATTACCTTTCTTTGAAGTTATTGGATATGGAAAAACACCAGCTCAGTTTTTATATCTTTAATTGAAATATATAGGGAAACATTGAGATTTAAATAATATAATCTTTGAAAATTATTTATCCATGGACACTAATATCCTTGACCCAATCTAACCTAAATTAAATGGATACGGGGTCAATTTCACAGTACACGTCTAGTTGTACCCTATTGGTTTGGTTCCTCCTTAACCACGTACAGTATTTCACTCTTCATAATCACCAAGCAATTCAATACTCACACCACCACACTACCCACATCTATCAATCATACATTTACATAAATATAATCACTACAAAATCAGTCACCATAACACAGTTCATTTCAGAGTTCATACAGTTTAATTTCTTCCATTTGGTTACCTACAAATTGAGTAAAGCAAATACAAACCACTGTGAAATTGCCCCATATGGTTTGGTAGAGGAAGCGTGGTTGGTGGTCACAAGTCTACGGATTCTGTCAACACAAATTAATCTCTGGTAAACTGTACAATCATATTTCACACCAGGAATTTAATAGTTTACTTGAGTGGGTATGTGTTGTAGCAAGGGTAGTATTATGAGTGTGATGTGAAGTTAGGATAGTCTGTTTAAATAATATGCAAGAACTGTGCCACCAACCATGTTTAATCTCGCAACAAAATACAACTGGTGGAACTTCATTATTTTTGTTAGGGCAGAGGTCTTATACATTATATAAAGGTCAGGGATGATATCAGTGAATTGGAAAATATGGAAACTCTGCCACAAAGCATATCATCTCTGCTTTCTCACAGCATACCATTTGGTCTCTTGGCACATTTGGAAACAGTAGTCACTTTAATTCGCTGATATAATCTTATCCCCTCCTCTCTATTAGTATATAGTTAGTACATAACACACTGGAAAATTAACAATTTCCTTTAAATAATATGTAAAGCACATCACACAGGGATTACATTTATCAGTAATACTAATTAATACCAATATTGGTGGAGAGACTGTAGTGTACGAAGTAAATATTAAATGCATACAGATTTTCTGCATTACCATAAAAAGGTCATTGTTGTGTACATACGGAGAACATGATTAATGATGGAGGGGATGGGTGAGGGTACAGTAATTATAGCAAGTCTTATGAAACCTGGCAAAAATGCAACTAGGCTCTTTTAACTGATGCCAAATCTTACAGACCCACTATTGCCAACCTCCCTTATAACAGGTACAATGGATTGTTTATTGGTTTGGCACAGACAGAACAAGGGACTATATTTTGCAGCAGAACTCAAGGACTGGATGACCAATCTTGAAAAACATGATCTAGCTGTCCTATTGTTCCATTGTCTTCAGTATGTGTAACTTTGTATGCAGTCAATGGAACTGTAGGTTTGTATAGAGTCGCTTGTACTAGTCTGAGGTCAAAATTATCTCGCCTTTGTATGGAGTAGATTGAACTGGTCATTGGTCATCAATTTGTGTTATTTTGTATGGAGTCAATTGTACTGGTTTAATCGAGATGGTCATACAGCCCTTGATATACAAACTGCTCTGAGGAAATCATGGGTGAAATAAAGAGGGATACAGAACTATAGTTTGAGTTAGAATTACAGTACCACTTCATAGCAACAACACATACATGAAAGAGGCAACAATTACAATTCTATTCCATGTCACTGGCACACAATGCACACACATGGTCTAGAAAAATAATTTGCCAAACTAAAAACAGGTGTTAAAAAAAAATTCTATGCCAGAATTTAGATATACAGTACACAGTAATTCTAGGCAAGAGGTGTTCTATGAAAGATTGTCTAGTTTCTTGCCTTAAATGGGAAGAAAAATTGGTCTGAAATCCTACCAGTACAGCGGGCTCCACTGCAGTGTTTTCAGCGCTTCCTTTCACAGGCATGAACCACAAACTTTAGTCCAAGACACACATCTGAAGCACTCATAGTAAGAGAGAGATGGGAATAGGTGTTGGCAGGCTTGTATGCTGAGCGAAACGAATGACAATGAAATAATCTGTATGTATGACCCTCACAGCAGTGGAGCCGGTTGTACATGTAGTGATAAATAGAAACTTGCAAGAACTAATGCTCTTTTCAAGAGGAATCCTGTTAGAAAGAAAACAAATAACCAAACAGACAGTAAAGACAGACTGAACAGAATGAAATAAGAGTGCTGTAGTTGGTTAGATTTAGTAGTGTGTAAGGTATTTTATAACAGCTATTAGAAAAAGAAACTGGGTGATTGCTATATTGTATGAGTGTGTGTGCTGTATTTGGTTAGGCTTGGTAGTGAATGGGGAATTGTACACTAATATAATAGAACAAGAAACTATGGGTGATTCCTAAATGTTGTGTTTATAGAGCTGGCAGTGAAGAGAGTCCTGGGGCATGTCAGTCAACTCCAAGATAGTTTAAGGACCCTGTGTTTGTCAATGAGATTTGGTGGCTTCTGATTCCTCCTGAATATGCCACGAAACAAGCTTCTTCAATATACATAGGTGGTGTTTCGTAGCAATATTTGAAGGATTCACTGACCTCCAATTTTCTCTCATCATTGGGCCCCTTAAGAGGATATAGTATACTTTTAGGGCATTAGAATGTCTTAATTTCTCCAAAACATGCCAGTCAACAGGACCATATTAACAAAATTAATAATTGCCTGTTACCTGGAATAATTTAGCAGAAACATTTGCTTCAAATATTCCACCAACACTGTACTGTCCTTTCCCCTTAAGGTTTGTTGTCGCATTTCACCATGGGTTTAATAATATCCTGGTTTGTGTTTTACCTTTTGAGATGCTATATTATTTTTGAGCAAACAACTGTACCTTGGTGTTACTGTATTTTACTGACATCAATGGAAAAGATTACTATTTATACAGAGGCATGTGCTACAGTATTTGACTGGGCTACACTACATTCTACTTCTAGGGGTTAGTACACTTTTTGGTACATTGAAGTGCCTTGATTCCTACAAACTATCCCAGGAAACTGACGACCTAAATGCTACTTATGAGCAAGATACAAAATAATACCCAGCTGGTCACTTACGGTATAAAAGTTAAGAGGTTTTCTAATATTAACTACAATGGGGTATCAAAACAAGCTGATTAATATTTTCCTAGAAATTGGTTGGTTAATGATTCTTCCAAACTATTCCACCAAACAGATCCCTCAATAAAATAACATTAAGGTTATCTGTTTCCTGACATAGTTTGTAGGAATCACATCCTGTACCTTCCAATTCACCAACAAGAGAATCTCCCCTAAAGAGAAATGAAGGCACTCCAATGTATCAAAAGTGTATTAATACCCCCCTCAATTATTCCATACGGGTTAGTTTGTAGGGAGTGGTGTTGAAGGAGGATAGAAACTGCCCATTGCTAAAGGACTCATCACACAGGTACACAATAGGGGTAAAGTAGTGTATGTTACCACCAGAGGGGAGGGGGACACACACACACACAAAACCTCACAGGACTTCTAGACAGGCTTATTTCCAGTCATGTATGGATGACGAAACCTACACATATACAGGCAATGTGATTACACATACTAATTATTACCTCTGGTGGCAGCGGACATGATTATAATCCTAGACTGTAGCCTATACGGTACGATACTTGGTGAACACATTACTGTATATTAATTGCTGTTCTTTCCTACATAGAGAATTTTCTTCATACCGTCAAATGCATGATAATCTGTGGTGTTGTGGATGGCGTAGTACCAGAGTCCATGCAGTCATTGTACCAGTACCACGCCATCGTCAACATTATGAATGTTCTTGCATACGACCCATAGTCTTCTCACTTTAAAAAATCTGAGAGAGAGAGAGAGCAAGTGATAGACAGCCTACTGATTCCATACCCTCACCAGGCTGGAAACATAGAAGAGGCAATATCAATAAAGCTGACTTAATTGTAACTTAATACAATAATTGAATCTTCATGGCTTTTCAACATCAACCATCATCACAGTACATGTCTCAATCTGCTGTACAAATATATACTCTGTTACCTTTATACATACATTGGAAATTCATGTGATATTATATAAATGTGGAAATAACTTGCCATTGTCATTATTATAGTAGTACTGTA
The DNA here is from genome assembly GCA_034508575.1 of Petrolisthes manimaculis. Classification (NCBI taxonomy): domain Eukaryota; kingdom Metazoa; phylum Arthropoda; class Malacostraca; order Decapoda; family Porcellanidae; genus Petrolisthes; species Petrolisthes manimaculis. The sequence continues at coordinate 94,842 of JAWZYT010003953.1, read as the reverse complement.
TTAGTTACTGTCCTAACTAATATATCTACTGATTTCCCTTTCTCTTTTCCTTCATTATAAATACATTGGATTTGATAAACAATCCGTACAATCATAAAATATTAACAAAATTTACAACCTAGCCATACAGGTATTTATATTAGTATGATACTGACCAGTCACAGACAAAAGTTTGATATCACCTATCAACTGTGTAATGTGCTCTGAAAATAACAAGTTTTTGCATTGCTGTATTGTTATAATTGAACACAATGATATTAAAGTACAATATTTCCATTTCCTCACAAAATATATAGCTGCAGTTTAAAGGTGAACTTGAAGTACTGTATAATTCATGTTGTTATCAATCTAACATAATTTTTTTCTGCTTGTATCACATAACAATCAATATTCTTCACAAGGTTCACAATCTTACCTGAAATAAACTTTATCAGAGAAAACTATAAACCATGACTGTACAAGATATATTTTGGTTACAAGTTAAAGAAAAGCAGGAGAAGAGAGAAAACTTTTGTCCGAGACTGTACGGTAATAAAAAATGTCAGGTATTTGCCTCTGTATAAACCACCTCAAACCTATTTAAACTTGTCCTCTAATAGTGATATCATTATGGTTGATAATTATAGAGTTTATAGGTTTTAACAATGTCAGGTTTATCATAACAAATATATAGTCATTACTGTACTACAATTTTGATATGTGCAAATAGTACAAAATAATGTCAAAGTAATATCATATTATTTTCTTTGTCATAATTAGTTTATTATTAGGTTATTAGATTATTATTAATGATGAAGAAGCTTGTGATGGTGTCAGTTAATTGAAGACTATATATTCCTCCAAATTATGCCATGATACAGTAACTATAATGATGAAGTCTGTTGTGTGGAATAATCTGGAGGAATCAGTAGTCCCCAGTAATTGACATTAGAGGCCCCAAGTCAAGAGTCAATATGTATATCCATACAAACTCACACATAAATACATATGCATAACCTTCAGTCATATTCACATATTTTATATTATGTTACAATATATATAATAATATTTACATTACATAATAACTTCAACTTATTTTTACTATCTTTCTTCTTCTTCCATTACAGTCTTTTATAGTCCACTGTAGGACTGAGGTTCATATGCAAGAATATCAGTGGTGTTGATTATAGTGTGGTATTGTTACGATGATTCTACACACACACTACTGTAGTTTATTTACCGTATATTTTACCTGACGACACTTTACCCCAGTTATGAACAAAAAACAAAAACAAACAAAAAATCAACAACACATTTACAGGGAAGGAAATATTATCCCTTCAAGCATCACACTACAGTATTGGTCCATATGTAAAAACCATCCACGGTGCATACTACGGCGTGGTGACAGTACAATGACTCTGTTGTTTACCCATGGAGTCGTTGTATTGGTACCACACCATCGTCCACACCACGGATGTTCTTGCATACACCCATACTGTTTATTGACCTTGATAAATAATAGAAGATGAAGCTTTATAAAAATATACTGCTTTTTCTTCTGCTTCTTTCTGTAGCTCAAAAAACATGGTCTTGTATAAAATGGCTCTATTAATACTGTATTTCCTGTGTTCTACTCTATGACAAAATAATCTTACACTCGTTAAGGGAACTGTGATGTAGTCAGAATATTGGAGGTGAGCGAGTTCTTCAAACTATGCAATGAAACACCACTTATATAGGAGCAGTTTGTTTTGTAACACAGACGGGAGGAATCTAAATCCTTCAATTCTCGTATGTGAACCCAAGGGGTGAATGATAGTGTGGGTGAAGTGCAGGTAATCAATTCCTCCAACTGGCATCAAGAAACAAGACTACAATACTTCAGGTAAGCTGCTCTGTTGTGTAGTAATATTTGGAGGAATCAGCAGCCTTCAATACTGCAATATATTCACCAAGTACAATAATACCATACAGACCAAAACAATTATATATAAGAAATAAATAACTGTATGGTACATGAATTTTGCACACGATCGTTTGAGAACACAGTATTACAGACTGAGATGATTATAGGGGTGAGGAGATGTAAGAATTCTGAAGGCTGCTGATTCCTCCAAAATGATGCCAGTCAACAGGGATGCCCAAGCCAAGCTCTGTTGGTGTTTTGAGGCAGTGCTTGGAGGACTCATTAACCTCTATCATCACAGGGTCCTTAATAACACAGCGAGTTGAAATTGAGATCCACGTGAAGTACAAAGTATACGTGCTAAATAATAATAATAAATAAATAAATAAATAATGATAATAAATAATATCTGCACATTAGAGCTTCACCTGAGAATGAATGAATTAATTATGGACCCTGTGATTGTGTAGGAAAACTGGAGGCTTCTGATTCTTTCCAACTATGCCACAAAACAAGCTTCTTCCATATAGGTGGTGTTTTGTGACAATATTTGAAGGACTCTTTTACCTCCAGTTTTCTGACTACATCACAGGGTCCCTTAATACTTGGATATTTTGGCCACAAGTTAATTAAGGGTATAGTATATTTTTGGTACAATGGAGCACCCTAATTCCTCCAAAGTATGTCAGGAAACAGGACTAATGAATAAATATAATGGTATCCTGTTGCTTGGAATAGTTTTGCGGATATCAGTTGCTCCAGATTTACCATTGACACTGTAATATATACCCTCTTAATTCATTATACATTATGTGTTGATTTTTGTAAATTTTTCACACACACACACAGGCAGTCCTACAGAGGGTTGAGGAGTTGAGATGCAAGAGTGAGCCTAGAGCACTAGACCCCCATGAGCCAGACACTCGGGTGATTCTGCCGTCCCTCCGACCTCACACTGTTCCAGGAGTGCCCCTCCAATGCCCCCACCAGCTGCTCCAAGTACACCCACAGCCCCTCCCTCAGCCCTGGGTAGGATGAGGTAGGTGCGGACAGCGTAGAAGTGTATAAACGCTGCCAGTACCACAAACAGGTGCCAGATGGCGTGGGCGAGAGGCACCCGACCATCCAGCTTGAAGAATACCACACCCATCACGTAGATCACACCACCCAGCTTCAGCTCACCAAGGCCAGAGTTGTCATCCTGAGGAACACGGGGACATTTTTTTTCCAAGGGATAGTAATTAGTGTAGATAGTAAAGTACTGGAAATGGTATAGGTTTAGTAATTAAGGGAAGAGTACATTGTTGGTAAGTCTGATGCAAATGATTCCTCCAAACTACTGTACAGTACTTAAATTAAGCAACAGGTCACCAGTACTGTATTACTTGTTAATTTGGTTCTGTTTGCAGGTACTTGGGAGGAATCAATAATGTACCAGCACTACAATGAACACTAGGGGTCAATATTTCTGTCCTAATCCAAGACACAATATGAATCTCTACTACCATATGAAGTACTGTAGTTTGGAAGGAGTGTCATGTAAGGTTGGTAAAGATTCATGTTATGTCTCTGATAAGGTGTACCAAAAATATACAATCCCCTTAAATACTGAATACAGATTGTTAGCAACTCAACAAGCTTCCTTTGATGACACATACAGGCATAATTATCTACAGTATAGTATAGTATTCTTTGGGCACACACAAGCAGAGCCACTCCAGCACAATCCATATCAGTCATGCATCCCATCACGCCCGACACTCAAATGCTCCCACCCATCCTTTGAGCATTTTTGAATTATTGACGTTTTTTTTTATATATATATGAGGAATCGAGGGTTCATAGGTTATAGATCGTTTAATATCGGCCAATCCAGTACGAGATAATGATACAGTACACTCTCATTATCCACTGTGTTAATGGGTATATGATGTACTGTACAAAGAGGGTTTCCAGTACAGATACATACCCAATACACACCCACAACACTGGTGCAAAATAGGGCAGTGCTGTATAAAGGTGTATAATGTGCAAGAGGGATTACTGTACAGAGATTCATTACAAACGGTGCAATACTGTACACACACACACTCATAACATCAGTGCAAAACAAAGCATTACTGTATCAGCTGTGGTAACTTACTTTCCACTAAAATAACAGACTATTATATTAGTACAGTACGTGCCACACACATCTGCAATGAGTGTACAGTTGGGTTAGCAATCTATTTGAACACCATTGGTGGCATCTGGCAACAACCCCAAGAGTAAACATAGCAGAGGTAGACAAAATTAATGACTGTATCTATTTAGGATATGTTGACCAATCACAGACTATGATACAAACCTTAGCTTTCCCCCTAAAATTAACAAGTTTTGTCTACCACTAGATATCCTGTGCAATACTGTATAAAACAATAATTATGTACTGATAAAGAAGTGACATAATATATTAGGATTCAGCAGGAAGCATAGTATCCCCTTACAAAAGAAAGGATACTGTACTGTATGCACACACACACACACACACACACCGAGCACGGCCTGGAGTCCCATGTTACAGGCTGGTATCAAAACAAACAAGAGAAAAAATGACAGACAAAATACAGACTTGTTAATGTAAAAAAGACAATAGATAAATAAAATGAGACAAAACATATAAAAGAAAATTATGAGCACACAGCCCCTTGTAAATGCCAAAAAATAAATACTAGACAAAAATGTAAAAGAAAATTGAGCACACAGGCTTGAAAATGCCAGAAAAAATGAAACCAGACAAAAAATATAGTACAGTACTGTATAAAACAAAATTGTCAGCACACAGTCCAGGATGTAAATGCCAGAATTGATTAAATGAAACATAAAAAACTTAAATGAAATTGTGAGCGCACGGTCCCGTAGATGCCAGAAATTAATTAAAATGCTGCACACGAAACAATAAACTATATAAAAAAATAACAACAAAAGGGTGAGCGTGTTGTATATACTTTAAAAAGGGGTGCCGAGATCGCCTACCTTATGCACCCCACCGCTAGGGGCCTGAAGAGCAGTACGGTACAGAGAGAGAAGGATGGATGGAGGGATGGATGGAGGGATGGATGGAGGGATGGAAGGAGAGAACGGAAGACAGGCTAAGACATGGGCACAGTACAATTACACAGCAGATCACAGCAGTTGACAGTTTGGTGGTTTTCCTGAGGGCTGATGCTGTAAATTTCCAATGCCTGTTAACACTTTATAAAACATTAAGGGGAGAGTACAGCATTGGTATATCAGGAGCTACTGATTCCTTCAAACTATCCAAGTAACAGAACACCCTTATTCTGGTTCATCTGGTCCTGTTTCCTGGTATACTTTGTAGGAATCGTGGCACTCCAATGTAACAAAAGTGAATTACTCCCTTAAGAATAGACAGTGGTAATGTACAGTAGTTTTAGGAAATATAACCATCACCATAATTTCTCATCCTGCTCAAAAAACGTTAAAATACCATTCAGTAAGGAATAACCCTCATTTGGAGAAGGGAGAAGTTTTGTGTTGGTAAATCTGGAGCAATTGAATCCTCCAAACTATTCCAAGCAACAGAACACCATTATTGTTGCTCATCTGGTCCTGTTTCCTGGCATACTTTGGAGGAATCAAGGCACTCCAATATAACATAAGTGAATTACCACCTTAACATCTGATGAGAGACCAAGGTAAGACAAAACACTGTGTTGTCTACCCCTGAAATACATCTTGTTAGTATATAGGTTATTCCTTACCATACACTTATCATATTGTAATAATATTTGAGAGGAAATGAGATAATGGTATGATATTTTCATTCCAAACAACTACATACCTTACTTAATAAACTGTCTGTTCCTATGCTCCATAAACTACTAACAGGTATTTTTCCTTACCATTACAAATTCATGACAGTGAATTAATATATCATATCTTGATATTGGTAGTTGTATAAAAACCATTAAACTGACAACAACACAGAAGATACACAATACACTACATATATATAAAGGTGGGAAGGATGTTTGTTGTTAGTAGAAAGAAGATTTCTAACTCAACCAAACAGTACCACAAACCACAGCATTGTTATTAAGGACATCTAATCTATGGTATAATTATATTGTCTGGTGAATGGGAAGGTCTCTGGTTCTTCCAAACTCTGCCATGGAACACATCTCCTATTAGTAGCCCTGTAAGTCATCTGTATCCTGGCAAAGTTTGGAGGAAGCAGCAGCCCCCAAAATATTCATCCCTAATGTTTGAGTGAAAGAATGAATTACTGAAAGAAATTAAACGAGGACAGGTTATAAACATGGAGTCTACCTTGAATCATTGAACAGAATAATATACTCTGTGCCTCAATGGAGTATATACGTTTAATATAATATAATAGCCATGACATTGCTACGTTACATACTGTATATAATTGGATACATACACATACACACACATGGGTACAGTACATAAAACACTCATCAAAAGTATTTTCAGAAAAAATAATTCAATGTGTAAAATATTCCCATGTTTGTCAGTGGAAATTGTTAAAAAAAAAAAATAATAATAATCTTTGATATCACCCAAACTGTCAACCGAGCACAGTTCTCTCCAGTACGGTCAACACACAAGTGCACCTTATTGTATATTATTTACACAAGTTTTGATTATACATTTCAGTTCTTGGTCCAGTTATTTAGATAAACATTATATTGTATCTGGATGTATAAACTGTAATTACTTGTGTTAAGTTATATTCCTATGTAGTTTATCTGTTTATGAAAGGGTTAATGTGAAAGACTGAGTTTAACTAGAGCGTTTAAACACGAATTATCCAGTTAGTAATTTAATAAAAAACAGGATGTCAATCCTAATGATATTTAATATTTTTTTTAGTATCAAAATCAATGGCAAATGATGCAGTTAATATTCACTTCAAGAATGTAGTACAATAAACATACATCACTCGAGGTTCAGTTCCACATAGTCTGAACTTTTTAAGAAGGGGAAATATTTTTGGTCAACTGTTGTCAATGATTTCTTCAAACTATGCCACAAAATCGACAACAGTATAATCCTTGAGGTGAGTAGCTGGTTATCTATTTTGTAGCAGTGTGGAGGAATCAATAGTCCTCCAGTCTAACAACAACATTTTCCCCTTCAAAATGAGAATATTAGTTTGGTATAAATAAAAATAAAAAAAGCAATTTCTGCATCACATACCTTGAACATCTGAAAATAAAGTACAACACTGTATTTAAGGCTACATGACTTGTTATGTAATACAGTCAGTCAAACATCCTGTCTTCTACCGGGTTTGATGGTGAACCCCAAGATACATACGTACACTGAAAATTTGTTGAGACCACGTACTTGCATAATTTCACAAAAGATTTTCATTGAGACGGAGACGCCTTATCGTATCCCAGGTTAAGTCATCAGCAGAAATTCGTCTCATTCATCTTGAGTGAGAGAAGCCTGGAGATTTGGTAACACTGTCCGAGTTGAAAAGTATGATTTAAATGGCTAATGATCTTCAGTATTATGCATTCAATCCATATTTGTCAACTTTCATAGTGTGTTAGGAGATTACCAGGCTCCTCTCACGAGCTGAATGGGGCGAATTTCTGCTGACGACTGTACAGTTGCTTTCACTCCCACCTTACCCAGTTAGCATTGCCAATCTTCCCTTTCCGAGAAAGTAAGTACAGTACTGTATACCCAATCTTCCCTTTATCATTGAGCAAGTACACACACTCCAAAAAAATATCCTCAAAATACTATAATTACAAAAACCTAAGTAAACATTAAGGGGTGTTGATGGGGGGGGGGGGGGACTCCTGAGTGTAAAATGAAGGTGTGGGTACAATTATATATTTACATATCAAGAGTCTATTATATCAGAGACTATGTTAGGACACAGGCTACCTCAGTACAAAAGCAAGGGATCTGTTTTAAGAAATTTAGAGAGTCAATGACCCTCCAATACGATCACAAGAGAGTTTCTCCTTAGCCTTAATAAACTTTAAAATAATAAAATTAATTACGAGAAAAATGCAAAAGTCATCAACCATCGTTTGAGGGTTAAACACACCTATGATACCATGAGCTATATGCAGAAAATTCATGGTGTTGATGAAGATGTGGTACCTGTACCATGGCTCTGTAATGTGTCAAGGGAGTAATGATATTGGTACCACACTGTTGTCTACACCATTATTGTTCTTGCATACGGCTCAATGCTGCAAACACACAATCACTTGACTCTGCTAAATGTCAATAACCAGTCAAACTACAACATAACACATAAGGCAGTATGAAAGAGCATTTGTAGTGTTGACAATGGCATGGTACCAGTAAAATGACTCCATACAGTACACTACAGAGCCATCATACTGGTACTACGCCATCGTCAACACCACAGGTATTCTAGCATACAGCCTACACTCTCATAACAACACAGCTGCCAAAAGAAATACAGATAACATCAAGTATGCAAGATAATTATCAATGGGACAGGTGATGACTGATTTAATTAATGTTTCCACAAACACTACAAAAATATTTATCATCACCTTTCCCCCGTATATTTCTCGCATAAGGCTGCAAATTATACATTCACTCTGTCACACAACTACCAGACCACATCAATAATATCAGTGTTGCTTTGACAGTAAACAAAAGCACATTACAGTAACACAATTGAAGAGTCACCAGTTACTTCATTCACTTTGTTGTTTACATGGCACACTTCTCTAATGCTGAGGGTGTAAGGTGTGTATGATAAGCATTGGTTAGGAATTCAGCAGACCCTTCTTACATACAATATATCACTATTAATTACTTGCATCCACCACTTTATTTTACACTCAGTCCCTCATTGAAGACCACTCTATGTTTTCCAAGGATTGTATCATTCATTACCATACAGGTTAGGATCTACTGACTCACTGTTAAATGGGAAGTGTCAGATATGCAAGTGTATTATTGACAGCATACTGTGCCGAATCCTACTGTACTATAAACATCAATACTTTATTTCCACAGCTGGAAGAGGAGTATGTGCAATGTAAGCATAAAAATGACATAAGTAATTGGTTTCTTCACACCTAACATTTACAGGCACATAAAAAATATAAACATGTACTAAAGGGACAGATGACTTACCATGTCGACCACAGCGAGGGAAGGGAGGATACCAATGATGAGGTAGAAGATGGTTTCCAGCATCTTGAACCTTTCATGGAAGAGCTGTTGGTACACTATTCCAGCCACTGCCAAGACCCAGATCCCCCACCTGGAACACCACACAATATATTATTGCTGGCAATGCTTGCTGTTGGTAAATATTGGTGTACGGTATTTTTTGTGTCTCCACTCCTAGTTACAAGTTTTAAGAACATTAACTATCTCTCGTGTCCTTGTTATGAATTCCCTTCACAAGTTGCAATCATTCTATTCTATCTTTTTATCAACAGCACAGGAATCACAGGAATGAATGATAGAATGTTTTGGTTTGGCAGCAGGTTTCTGTGAATGGGACTTCATAAGACTAGAGGTGTGATATCCATTGCATAGAGGAGAGACAACATACATAAAGCAATAGTTCGCATTGAATCATGCATCAACTGTATACCTAAGGTGCAGCGTCCATGAGTCAAGAGGCAGGGGTCGGAGAAGGAGCCATGGGGTGTACGAGGTGGCAATAAACACATATATCATGGCTCGGTCACTCCGATGCAACACCTCCTTCAGAAACCTGGTGGGGAGAGGCTGTATCAATGTTCTGTATAGAAATGTATATACTTTTTTTTTTCTATTGGCTGACTTTATAATTAACTAGTGAAGAGGAAATGGTGGGATGGGATTATTGCTCTAGTTCTTGTTACTTATAATTTCTGAGGTAAAAGATAATGTAAACATGCTCCAGAAAATATCAGTGCAGGGTGTGATTGATGAATACCAAACAAACACATGTAACTTGTGACATTCGTGAAAGTTGGTCCCTATATCATCAGTTCTCTCAACTTTGTGACATTTCAGAATGGTTGGTTTGTGTATCCTCAGTTTTCTCAATCTCATCATCCACACTGGCAACTCACCATGCAGTTATTACATGGCAGCTAACATTCACCTGGAACAACTCACACCCCAATGGGCATCATTTCTGGTTTCAAAATTTTAAGCCTAGAATACAGGTATGCACTGATATATTCTGGTACATGATGATATTAATGAGTTATCTATAGTACTTGTTATATCTCTGAAATACTATATTGCACCAAAGTTTGTTCCCTGAGCCAGCCACACTATAACCGTATCCCCTGTGACTTTGTTGTTCAAACCACGGAGAATTCAGTTGTACAGTATTGTAACTGGCTGAGGGAATGAATTTATGTGTACCATAGTACAAAATGGATCCCAGGGAGACACCGGACTAAAGAAGATCACCTACTGGTAATTCCCGAGATAGAACACTATGTGGAAGAAGGTGGAGACGCTGAAGAGCCCTGCCAGACCAAGGCCATAGATGGTGGCAGCCAGCTGGTGGGTGTGGGAACGAGCGGCCAACACCAACATCACCGCACCGTAGATGGCAGGCAACACAAACAGCTGCGGGTGGTGAGGGGAAAGAATACAGTAGATGGCAGGAAATACTAACAACTATTGGTAGTGGTTTGGAGAAGTTAGAGAGAAAAAATGTCTGATGGTAAACTGGATGGCTAATGAATCCTCCAAACTATGTCATGAAATAGATCCCCTGTTAGTAGTGTTGAAAATTTCTTGTTAAATTCCTTCCACTAGCATGGAATCCTACATGAACACAATGTCAATATAAAGTATTGTGCCTTCTTAATTATCAAACTACTGTATAATCTTTAACACACATGGCCTATTAAAATATTCATAGTAATTGATAAAGTATACAATATATACTGTACATACACACATAGACATATAAACACTATATCCATACATACATTAACATACCGTACAGTAAAATATAGATAAATAGTTATTACATTAGGAACCAAAACATGATATCAATAAGTGAGATGAAGAAACCTCACAATAAATCTAATTGTCTGCCATTGTGGGATTTCTTCACTTTATTGACACACATTGACCCCAGTAAATAAGGTCGAGTTACCCCGTGTGTGACCATGTTGGCCCAATGTTCTACGTCGGTGGGTTGGTAGGCCGTCCTCGCCGCGGCCACCGAGTTCATCCATACCAAACGCTGAGATGGTCCGTCTTTATTACTCTCATCATGACGCTCCCTGATGGATATAAGGGGGACGGGTCAATAGGTAAGGGGTTTCCTGTGAGTGTGTGTGTGTGTGTGTGAAACATAATGGTGGAAGGGGAGGGGGGTTGTAAGGGGGAGTATGATAGTTGCTATATTAGTGAGAGTTTACCAGTGAGTGGGTGAAATAGTGATGATGGTGATAGTGGTGGATGTAAAGATGAGGGGTTGATAGGTTTTATGGTGGGGGAGGGGTAAGGGGGGAGGGGTAAGGGGGGAAGTAAAGGTGTAGGGGTTGCTATGTTTTCTGGTAGTAGGGGTGACAGGGGAGGGGGGAAGTAAAGGTGTAGGGGTTGCTATGTTTTCTGGTAGTAGGGGTGTAAGGAGGGAGGGGTGACAGGGGAGGGTTTACCAATGAGTGAGAGATATTGGTGGTGGTGAGTCATCCCTAATCTAAAGAATCTAATCTAAAAGTCATGTAGATTACTGTACAATTTTGTAGGTCATATCTGAATTTTGAAAGACAGAATGCTGACTTGCCTTAATTAAAATGCTAAGTACAGTCACAAGCACTAATAAGTATACAGCTTTATAAATTAGTTTAAATTTTGAACAGTTCAATTCACCAACAAACTAATAATTAAGGCAATGTATGAAAATGAGGAAAAATAATGAAAAAACAAGGAAAGGAATAAAGGTGGAAATGGAAGGGAAGAAAAAGGAATAAAGAGGGGAAGGAAAGGGAAGGATTGATTGATGGATATTAGGCGCCGCAACATCGAGGTCCTATAGCGCCAGAAAAAGGTGATAGAGAGGTGTGACAGCAAGCAGTAAGGAAATGAAAAGAAAAGAGGGACAGTTGAAGAACTGAAAGCTAATGGCTGGGGCCGAAGGGGCGCCAAAACCCTGTAAGTATTGCCCACATTAATTAATATAGGCAATACCCCCCTACGGGGGAAAGGGAAGGAATAAATAGTGGAGGGAAGGAACTAGACCACTTCAGACTACCAGGACCTAACCAGGGCATACTACTGGGATATAACCGGTGTAAACTATCATAAAGTGACCGGGGCAAACTACTGGGATATAACCGGTGTAAACTATCATAAAGTGACCGGGGCAAACTACTGGGATATAACCGGTGTAAACTATCATAAAGTGACCGGGGCAAATTCCCAGGACGTAACCAAATGTACTAACGTTACTCTATCTTAGCCAACCACCCAGTTATTCTGTAATAATACCAAGGAGAGGAAAAGAAATAAAGGAGGGGAGGAAAAGAAATAAAGTGCGATAAATAAAAGGTAGGTTTGTATCCATGGCTTCTAGTAATCCCAAACAAACACAACTTCCTGATTTGATATTTTTTACTTTTTTTTATGTTGTGTAGTTGTAGGTTCCATTACCACTGCCCCTGGTACACTACCCATGACTACAACAAGTCCTCCCTGTGGTGGTGACCCTTTAGTGTTATAATACCACCATCCCGCCCCTGGACGTGCCCTCAGGAGAGAGAGACACACACACACACAACCTTCCTCTCTCACACCCCAATCCTTACTGACCTGACAGTGTTCCCAAGTCCGAGTTAGGCTGAGTTAGCAGTGTTGCCAACTTGCCACTTTCGACTCGGGCTCATGGAGGTATATAAAAACTCCACAGATATTTATAGTATACACTACCCACAATTTACCCACAAATGTTTGCATATTATTTTACTGTTATCAGTAAACAGTTTACGAAATTTTTGGACAAGTATTATAACATTTTAAGTAATAACATAACTCAATATCAGTGCACAGGTTGATTCCTCCAAACTATAGGGCCTACCAGAAACACACACACACAGACACGCTCCGTGGTACAAATAAGGTATCTGTCGTTTTGTGGCATAGCTTGGAGGAATCACGTACACACCTTCAAACTCACCGACAGTTGTATATATCAGGGTTAATGTTGATAAAGTCTACGGTCATTGCTACCCACGTTTCAGTATGTTAGTAAATATAAATGAAGATGAATGGGAAAAACCTTCAAAATCACCAACAGTAGTAATCTCAGGGATAAATGTTGATTAAATCTACGGTCATTGTTACCCAAGTTTCAGTATGTTAGTAAATAATATAAAGGAATATGAATAAGAAAAACCTGATAGGGACGACAGTGCCATCCTTTAATTGCCCTCCAATTATGGATGAGCCTGTTTATGCTCATGAAAATTGAACCCATTCACCTAGCTCACACGTTTTATGACATGTTTCCTTGTTTACCGGTTTGCAATTAAAAATATAAATGCACAGTATACAAATTTTCTTCATACCTTTCAATCCTGGAATATTTCTTTCCATTCATGATACTGTAGCGGGCTGCTACATTAGTCTCCTGGTGAGGTTTGAAAGGAGACTAAGAGATTGTTGGTTTTAATCTGTTTATTCATACAGGTTACACATTGTATACAAAGATTTAGAGTGAACCTGAAATACATGAATATAAGGTTTCCTGCCTGTTACACTATTAGAACCCATCAGGCGAGAGGGCTGATGCTTGTGGCGGGTAGCTGATTCTAGCCGCCACAATACTCCCCCCTCAGCGAGAAATTCTTGGTCTGTGTCAGAGGGGGCGACCTACAGGCGGTGGGTCGTCGTCTTGTAGATAGGTCGAGTCGTGATGTAGGGCCGTGTGTGGCAGTAGTGGTACGGGCGTTAGCTACCGTCGGTGTAGCCTACACACTAGAGCGATGCAGGAATATATGCTGGTAGTGCATAGATTATGATGGACGAAGGGCTCCCAGATGCACCAGTTTCTGACTATGGAAACACCTTCCCTCGATTGGTAGTCGATAGGGGAAGCAATGGGCAACATACTGGAGACAGAAGCAGGTGAAGCTTGCCAGACATATGGAGTTGCATTGCTTGGCAGCAGGTGTCCGAAGGTCAGGTGAACTCTGCGAACAAAGATGCAGAGAGGAGTTGGTGCTGGCTTGTCTACATCAACACATCTCGGGTGGTTGAGATGTGTAGTTAAGATGTGCGCTGGGTAGTTTGCACCAACACATCTTAATTCCTCACCAGAGTGTGGTGAAAGAGTCGGTGAAAGACGTTCAGTCATTTGGAAGAGAAAATGAAAGGGAGGGGAAGGAAACGCGTCTAATATAAGACTGATAAATTGAACAAGTACAACTGAGGCCGTAACAGAATCAGAATTTTTACAGAATTTTTACAAGTAGCTACATGTAGCTCACATGATCGGAAGTATTAATTTCTTAATCATTGTATAGTTGAAACAAAAAATCAAATAAGTAAAAAGTATCCCCACAATTAGTAGATTTTGTATAATTTTGCTGACAATCAGTGAAAGGCATAGGAAAGTACAGTAATATTGCTGGCTAGTTCCGGGCTACATTGGGCTATATATGACACGTTATGGGCTAGTTCATTTGGCGGGAGGAGTGCTATGCCATTTTTTCCCGCCAAATATAAAAGTAAACAAACAAGTGGCGGGAAAATTACGTAAACAAAACACAACTATTACTTATTACTTTACTGCCATTATTATTATTGATAATATTACGTACTATTAACTATATAGTACCAGAATTACCGTATTATTACTCCAACAAGTATTACTAGTGAAGGGAAATAGTAATAATGTTGTCAGAGAAAGCTTTAGAACTTATTAAAGAATTGGACAGGTCAAAAGATGGCAAGTTACCTGCCTTCAATGTAAGTCACCTCAAAATTATGTATTATTTGTATGTTATATATGATAATTATGTGTTTATATGATCATTATCTGTGTATTTAGGATAAAATAAGGTATTTATTGAAAGAATTGCTGTTTTGTAGCAGTGTTACCAGATCCGGCTAGGTTCCAGTATTTTGCCCCGGTCATTTTCTGTACTTTACCTCGGTTATTTCTCGGTAGTTTGCCCAGGTTAGGTCCCGGTAGTCTGATGCAGTCTAGGTTAGGTTAGGTAAAGTCAGGCTAATTTCAAAATGCCCCATTTGAAAATGACTTATCCGAAGAAAATGCCATAGAAGAAAAGTGTCTTCGAATGATACAAATTAGTGGGTAAAGAAAGTTAAAACATTGTAATACCAACCGGCAATAGAGTGGATATTTACCCATAATTATCATCATATACATAATTATCCTATATAAAATAATAACATATAATTAGGTAAATATCTACTCTATTGCCGGTTGTTACTACGATGTTGTTACCTACTTTACCCATTAATTTATACCATTCTAAGACATTTTTCAGTAAATATTTACTCTAGTGCCGGTTGGTATTACAATGTTCTGGAAGGTTGACCCAGTCCTGAAAAATACAAGATTAGGCCTGCAAAGTTATTCCAGTCCCAAAGAATAAACCCTGTATGCACCCTTTGGGAAATAGGGTGAAGTACAGGTATATGCACACACACTTTAGGAAATAGGGTGAAGTTTATGTATGTACACTTTGGAAAATAGGGTGAAGTTTATGGTTATGATGTGTCTGTTTCCAGGAGGACATCATCAGGAAGGTGTTGGAGGAGATGAACACACTCTTCCAGCAAAACCAGAGAGATGTGTGAGTACTCAGAAGAAAGTATAATAAAGTAAAGTACAGTAAAGTACAATAAAATAAAGTACAGTAAAATACTGTACAGTATATCGAGGGTCTCTAATATCATAACACTATTTTGGTAAACTCTTGCAGGGGTGAAGCGGCAGCGGGTGAAATCCGGTACTTCCCAAGCATACACCTGAGACATGCTGCACTAGATAGGAACAAGAGGTGTCTTCTGGCATACCTGTGAGTTGCTCTGTGGTCTTAAAAGAGATATAATATACTTTTGGTCCAATGAACAATACCTCAAATTTCGCCTCTCTTTTTGAAAAACTATTTGAAAAATTAGCGATGTGATCTGAAACACACTCAAGACACGTTTGACCCACAACTTACAATTTAGAAACTATCTACTCACTGTGTGCCGATACATTTTTGAGGTATTGTACATTGGAGTGTCTTGATTCCTCCATTGTATATCAGGGAACATAACCAATACATAAATATAATGGTATCCCGTTGTTTGGAATAGTTTGGAGGAATCAGTTGCCGTAGATTTACCAACAACAACAACATTGTACTATACTGTATACTACATTCACCCATCTATTTATCCAAAAATAGGGACTGAAGTTTCTATTGTATGCAAGAATATCCATGGTGTTGACGATGGCATGGTACCGGTACAATGGCTCAGTTGTATGTCTATGGATTAGATTTATCACCATCATTTTAACACAGGCTCAGTAAATTACTTAGTCTGTATGGTATTGAATAACTACAGTCTAGAAAACAAAACATTTAAGTGATCTTCAATGAGGGAGTGAGTGTAAAACAAAGTGGTGGATACAAGTATTTATTTATTGTATATCCAGGGTTTACAGTATCCTCTTAAACTTGCAGGTACAACAGGTTAGAGAGAATCCGTGCAATGAGGTGGGAGTTTGGCAGTATATTACCCGCTGATATCCGAGCCAACCTGTGTGAGCCTGAGGTGAGTCCATTCTTCACCTGTCTTGTGGAGTGCGAAATATTTTGTGTAATTTTAAAGAGGTGGTAAAACTTGGAGCAAATGATTCCTCCAAACTATTCCAGGCAAGAGGTCACAATTATTTTTGTTCATCTGGTCCAGTTTCCTGGTGTACTGTACAGTACTTTGGAGGAATCAAGGTGCACTAGTATACCAAATGAATACTAACCCATTAACTTGTTTCATATAAGTCCAATTTATTACTTAAGACATGTAAACCGTAATTTAAGACATATTTCATAATGTATAGCGTCTATTACCTCCACGTAACTCTTTACACCCTCTTTATTCCTGCTGCAGACACAGTGGTTCAACAGGTACAACAAAAACCTGGCGTCGTACATGCGTTCGCTGGGCGAGGCCGGGGGTTTGGACCTGACACAGGACACCAAGCCACCTAAGAACCTATATGTTGAGGTCAGTGTTACCATCACCTTCTTCTTGTTCCCTTCACCCTTGGACAATAGGGGTTTTCTTGTGGCATTCTAAATCTTCTTACATTAGTCCAAGTATAGTATATTATCCAAGACTCATAGTTAGACCAAATCGAAGCTTTACTGAAAATTTCCTTCCATTACTGTCATTTTTACAAAGTTCTACAATGAATTATAAACCATGTTGAATGTTAAGTCATCATGGGTTGTGTCTTCATATGTTATTATACTGTATACTATACACGTGCTGGGAATCTGTTAGCATCTCGATTGTACTGTACTATGATGAAAGAACATTTTTGGTAAAGATTTGATTTAATTAAGCTAAGTTATACTGTACCAGCATTATTGTATTGTATTTCTGAATCATGTGTGGTACATTAAAGGGATTAATTAGAATATTAATCTTTTAGGCATAAACAAAAATGTAATGGGGTGATGTTGATGATGATTTATTGATATAGATTGGTTGGTGTTACAGGTTCGTTGCCTGCGTGACTATGGTGAGTGGGAGGTGGAGGAGGGAGACACAGTGGTACTACAGAAAGACACCACACACTACCTCCCTCTTGCTGCCTGCCACCACCTCATCAGGCAAGGGGTCTTGGAGCAGGTTGAATGAATTAAATGGCCAGAAAATTCGTTACCATCACATTTAGCCATTATTTGTATTAACCCCTCACTTCACCACCATATTTCATGATTACTTCCTCCCTCTTGCTTTGTATTTCCACCACTTCATCAAGCAGGGTGCCTTATAACAGGTGGAGTGAATGAATTGGTCAACAAATCCTTAGTCATCACCTCCTCTCTCGTTCATTTTCATCTTGGCCGTAATCATTCCATTCTTCATCACCGTCATATCAGTCATAACCATATCCACCACTTCATTGTAGCAGGTCAGTGGTGTGAGTAAACTGGCCAGCACCTCCCTTGTCATCACTTCATTTCTTCTATATTCTCCTCACATCTCAATCAGACCATTTGGGGATCTTTAGTAATATCTATTGTAGTTTTTCAACCTTTGAACATCTGTACTCTAGTATTGTTAGAAGGTATAAATGAAAAAGTTGTCAGCTGCTATTAATGACTGTAACTTAGGCATTCATTAGTAGTGTAGTTTTGAATTAGGAATAGAAGTATTTTTCATACATAACTTGTGTGTGTTTTACTAAGGCCTTATTCAAAGTGAATGTACAGGTGCAGATGTAAAGAACAGAGACATGAGAAGGTCCCTTCATTGAACAGCTTCTACTGCACACAATGTCTCCTCCTTTCCTATGCTTAATGTGGGGTCTCTGTTACAAGTGTGTTTTATATTTGGTTTGTACTGACTTCGTTTACTTCACTGGAAACTTACCAGTCCATCATCATAGAAAGGCTTCACTTCCTGCCTGAAACAATGCACCTCTACAGTAGTTTGCACCAGTAAGAAACACTATTCTCACAAGTTATAACTCTCTTAAATTTTTCAGTATGAGAGCTCACATTTGACTTTACTTGTTGACTTTTGCTAAATGTTTATATAAATAACTTTTCCGTTAGGAATATTTATTTTGTGGTTTGTTTTACAGTAAACAATTTTTTTTAATGTAAATAACTTTTCATGAATACACAAAATATAAGATACTGTACTGTATTCAGTTTAATATTAATAATACATGTAAATACAATTATTATTATTATTATTATTATTATTAGTAAAAGACAATGGACTGTGTAATCCTCCCTTCACTGAGCAGGTCATATTACCATTCACTACTCATTGGATTGATTGCCTGTGCAGTATTGTAGAATTGTTAGTACCATCAGTATTGAGTTATTTGTTAGTGAGTGTATTGACAATGAAAGAAGATCGTCTCTTGTTAGTGTGTGTCGTACTGAACAATATCGTACGTAAAAATTATATGAACTTTTAAAGGACATACATGTGATACAAAAAACTGTCCTGCAAGTGGGGCTGAGTGCTATCCTAAATCAACACTAGTTTGTGTTGTCAAGGTTGTTTTACATTTTCAATTATGAGTTGTCAGAATGGTTTAAAAGCAAAGTGTTTTCAAATCATGTTTGCATATTATTTTATAAATTTCTTTTAAATTTATTTATTCCTGGATTGCCTTTAGTGAATAAAATTGTTCAGTGTTAGTACAAGAAAAGCAAAGTTAAGGAATTGCATCATTGAAGTGACTCCCAACACTTCAGCTATACAGTACTATTAGTCAATGTATAAAGCAATCTATTTTCAAGTACAGAGTCTTCTTTAGTTTCATGTGCTTGTCTTATATAATTTTTTCATTTTCTTGTTATGTCATAGTACAGTACACTGGGAGTTAATAATTCTGACCTGATCTGAGACACAATATGAATCTCTACCAAGTGAAGTGATTCGGGAGGAGGGTGATGTGAGGTTGGTGAAAATTCAGTTTGTGTGTCTGGTTTGGACTAAGTTATTGACCTCCAGTGCTGAGTACAGTATACCAAATGTTCTGTATGGTCTGGTACTTGTTTTGTGTTGTATTATTGTACTGACTTGTAAGGAAGGGGTGTCAGTAGTAGAAGTGTTCCCACCTCACATTGTGTCTGCCAGAATTCCCGAGCATAATCTCCTGAACACCGTAAAGTTGAAGCAATTCTGGCAACTGTGCGAGACCAGATGGTGATAGAGGTGAGTTGTTTGGAGGTGAGTGGTTTAGGGGTGGTGGTAAGGTAGTAGAGGATGTATAGAGTAACATAGCTGCCAGATTTGTGAGGTATCCCTTTTGCTCCATCTTTTTGTACCACCTCAGTGTACCCAATACCCTACTTGGCCTGGTACTGGATATTGTATTATTGAATTGAATAGATTTTCTGCTTAGACTTATGATATTTTGGGGGTTTGGAATGAAGACATGACTTGTTTAGCTGGCTACACTTGTACTGTATTTTTCACACAGTTTTTGGCCTGCACCGTCATGCCTATGTCACTCCCGTTACCTTGGTCTGGCTTCTTGTCTTGACCCTGACCTGTGAAAAGATAGTTGTTGCTAAAACTGTGTGGAATAAATCTTTCTTCTTGTCATCTACCTATTATTATTATAGTTCAGATGGTGTGAAGATTTACTTAAGTTTTGTCTGCCAGTGTATAGAACATTACCTTACTGGATGTGTAAACATTACCTTGGTGGTAGATGTGTACAGTACATTACCTTGGTGAATTTGTACAATAGGTGATGATAATTGGTCTGGTGGCTGTTGTTGCTGTGTTGTGTCATCGTCAAGGTCACCCACCATATCAGGCAAAGTGTTCCCCAGTGTCTCCGGCAGCAGAAGATGAGTGGCTATCCCTGCAGTCACCGCAATTCCCCCGATCACCACTGATGTCATCCATGGGTGCAGAGGGGTCTGTCGTGGGAGAGAAAATATGTCAAACAGTTATGGACAATAGTGCTTTATTTATTGTCCTGTTAAAGCTGTGTTCAATCTAAGAAAAATAAGAGGGGAAGCATGTCACACAGTTATAGACAAGAGTACTTTATTTACTCCATGGCTTGTTAAGCTGTGCCCAATCTAAACATCAAACAGTTATAGACATGACTATGCTGCCCTGTTAATACTGTACCCAACCTAATCATCAAACAGTTTTGGACAATAGTGCTCTATTTACTGTCCTGGTAATTACAGCTGTGCCCAACCTAAGCAAATCATTCTGTGAGTTTCAACTCCTGGATTAGAGGCACCATGATATCACCACATAAGTTCTCCCAGAGTCTAAGTATTGATTTCAGCAAGGCCAGATTTCTAATTCAATGGGCCACCTTTAACAGGCTTCTCTAATCCAGCCATTCCTTCCCAGAGAATCCCTTCAGTCTATACAAAGAAACTGGGGCACTACTTTCTTTTGTGGATACTGGTATAAGTCCATGGAAGAGAATCTCTGAGTTACACTTGCATAACAAAAATGCCAGTGTAATTCAGTGTAATTGAGTTAATATTTCCCAGTGGATGAAAGAATGAGTCTTAGGCAAGTGTCTCATTTCCTTTATTGATAATCCAACCCTGTGTTGAAGCTTTGAGGACACAGCACAATGGAAAGATAAGATTTGCAGCATTACATGGAAACACAATAGTGGAGGCAACAATGCACGGCATCTTACCAGAATGTCGTTGATGAAGGGCGAGAGGATGGAGCCAAAGCGTGAGCAGAAGACTCCTGTACCGAGCCCTTGTATTCTGATCTCTGTGGGGAAGACCTCGGCAGAGTAGAGGAAGAGCTCAACGAACACACTGCTGATACACATCTTGCTCAACATAGCTATGGTTATGTTCACCCATCCACCACCAGCTGTAGGAGGTAGACACATTTAGTTGGATTTTTTTGGAGGTGTTTGATATTGCTGCTTCTTTCTAATATAATTATGTTTCCCCTTCCCATGCATCATATCAGTCCCTAGTGACCTTGTTGATTATGCTTATTGTATGTTCTGCATTGTATGCTTCTACATAATTTCCCTTCACCTGCCAGTCCCCTCTTTAAATGATATCCTTGCAGGAAATATAGGCTCTGAATCTATGCTTTATTTACAATTAAATTCCCTGAATATCTTGCTGGAAATTAACAAAAAACAGAAACCCACTTTTAGAGATGAAGGGTAGGACGACAAGGATAAGGCCAGAGATACAGAAGTTGAACGTGGCCGGTTTCTTGCGTCCTAGGGTGGCCAGGATGGGTCCGGTGATGAGGTAGGGAGGCAATTCAACCAGTCCACCCACCATCATGTATACAAATGGGTCGGCGCTCAGGTTGACGGCGCTCAGACTCAAACCGAAGTACACCATTGAGGCAGTGAAAAAGTTGAGGCACACTACCATTGTCAACGTCCTCAGCTGCTTGTTCCTGGACGTGATACACAAACAGATTCACTCAACAGGTTCATTGAAGTGAGACTGACAACAAATATGTTAAAGGTATTTCTTATCTGAACTTGAATTCCATTTGATGTGTTTGAATACTTGAAGGCAAGACACTACAACATAAGTACTGTACATATATATAATCTAAATACAATACTGTTTAAATAGCAGAGGATTTGATAGAAATCAGGAAGTTTTTCAGATTGAGGGTCAGTTTATTGACCAAGAGTTTGACTGGGAGGCTGTGCATGAGTTGGGTCCTGGGTGCCCCTGTAGAATTATTTATAATCATATTCGTGTAGCGTTTTTCTTTTCCCTTTATACCAGGGTTGGATGTGTGACAGCTTTCTTCCACTGCCTTCTGTTCATCACAAAATCCTTTTCTATACCCAGTTGAATATGGCCCTCACACACACACACATGTTCTAACCTTACGAGGATAAAGAGGCTGAGAACTTGTTGACGTAGCACATCCCAAGTTGACGTACTCCTCACCTCTTTCTGAAACACAGAAACACGGAGGGTAGGTCTAACTGACCTTCACATTTACACAACCGAAATTAATATTGTAACCTTTTATTTGTCTATTTTTTTTTATCATATTGGTAACAAATAGCCTATATACTGTACTGTAGATGGCCTGGTACTCTCTCTCTCTCTTTCTTTTACCTTGTGGTGTAGGTTGGCCATGATGTTGTTGAGTGTGTGTAGAGGTGGGGGCTTTACTCTGTTCCACTTGGACGCCCTCACCACCACCTTCTGTGCCTCCTCCACCTTCCCCCTCACTAGCAGCCACCTCGCAGACTCATCCAGGTACCTAGAAACTCATAACAACACTCATAATAACTCCTTCAACTGTATTTCCCTTAAAAACTAATAACAAACCGTTCACCTGTATATTCCTTCACGATACACAACAGAACTCAAAACTGATAGCAATCCTTTCAATCGTATGTTCACTAAAGACACAACAACTGTATTATTCATTAAAAACTCATAAACAATACCTTCAACCCTACTGTAGATTAATTAATTAAAGACTCGCAAGACTCATGAACTCATAACTCATGCATGAACTTACAGCAGTAGTAGTAGTAGTAGTAGTAGTAGAAGTAGTAGTAGTAGTTTAAGAATACAGTATTGTCATTAATATTTGTATCAGCATCATTATCATCATTATTTTTATCACTGTGGACGCCACCATTATTATTACTATAAATATTATCATTATTACCAGCATATGAGGAGCATAAGGAGAAAGGGTAGTGTGAGGGCAAGGGTAACGTGTCTCCAGTGCTTGAGTAGATACCCCGCTCCTCCGTATACAATCATAAATATCGCCCATGGAGTTACGACCATCATACCCACCAGAGAACGGGCACGGATCCTGGTCGTCTCCAATGCTGTAAAAACGAAATGAAGAAAAATATTACGTATCACGAATGTACAGTCGTGGCATATAGTCCTTGACCAGGGTTTAAAGGGAAGTCTGTTTAAGGACTATGTTAAGGGGAGGGTATAGTTCTGACATTTTTGGAGATTATGATTCCTCCAAATTATTCCAGGCAACAGGATACCATTATTTTTCTTTATCTGGGTGTGTTTTCTGGCATACTTTGGATGAATCAAGGCACTGTAATGTACCAAATGTATACCGAGTCTCCCCTTAATTACTAATGGGTTGTATACACTCACCCAAAATATAGGAAGACTGCAGTAAGGTGGCATGAAGGCAACCCATAATAAATCTAAGTGTAAGTATGATGTGGATGTTGTAGAGGAAAGTAGTGGTGCAGGCTGTGATGATGAATACAGCCAAGGACCAAACCACTACAGGACGACGACCAATTCTGAAATAGTAAACCATATGATGTTGGGTCAGCCACAGAATAATGATAATACATACATACATACATACATAATAATGATAATATATACTGTACATACATAATAATAATATATACATACATACATAATAATAATAATAATAATATATACATATATAATAATAATGATAATATATACTATACATACATACATAATAATGATATATAGGCCTACATACATACATACATAATAATAATAATAATATATACATACATACATAATATAGACAATAGTAGCCTAATAGTAATAAAGATAATAATAATATACAGTATACACAAAATAGACACGATGGAAGGAGAGTGTAGGTGGATATTTGACTGTGGCTGTACATTGGAGAGTCTTGATTCCACCAAAGTCTTGCAGGAAACAGAACTAAAACTATAGGTGGCCTGTTGTTGTTGTTGTTGCTTGGAATAGTTTGGAGGAATCATATGCACTTACTCCAGACAGTGACAATATGCACGTGGAGCAGTGTAAAATATAGTCTTGTTGTTTACATAAGTCACACACACACACACACACACACACACCAGCCAAGGGAAACGGTAGGACTCTATAACCTTTACCTACTACGACGAGGCATGTCTCTATATTTATCTATCTTTTACACGCATGCACACACACACACACACACACAGATGTCAAGAATATCAAATCTACTATTATCTATCATTACACACACACACATATTTCAAGATTAGCAACACAATTATTATCTCATTACACACACACACATATATCAAGAATAGTAAATCTACTATTATCTATAATTACACACACACATGTCAAGAATAGCAACGCTACTATTATCTATCATTACACACACACACACACACACACTTATTAGACAGAAAACACCCTATAGTAACACACACACACACATACAGTTGTTTGACAGTAGGCACCCTATAGTAACACACACACACACACACACAACACCATTACTTTTAGTACTTGTCAGACAGTAGGCACCCTATAGTAACACACACATACAAACAACACCATTAATTTTAGTACTTGTCAGACAGTAGGCCTCCAAGTGATGCACCAAACACACTACCAAACATATAGATGCTGGTATAGAGAGGTGCCATGTACGCCCTGTCACATACCAACGACATCTGTTGGAGAAAGAAATAATAATAATAATAATAATAAGATAAATGGACCGGGAAAATGATGAGATAATTGTAATGACATCTATTGTGGGGAGATAATAATAGTAATAATAATAATAATAATAATAATAATAATAATAATAATAATAATGAGATAAATGGACCACGAAAATAATGATATAATTGTAAGTAGGCTACAGGGTTATAATTTGTGCCTCGAATATGCTTCACCGAGGCACACCATGTTCATAGACTCGAGATTATTAGATATAGAAAACATGTGTATTATTCGAGTCTATGAACAATATAGGCCTACATCTCGGTGAAACAGGTGAGGCGACAGGACTTTTGCCGTCGACTGTACATAGCCTACAAACCAGTCCAAACTCAAAGACTTATTAATAATGTTTTCGAATGCTGCCTTCCACGCCAAGTTGCATATTTATATCGAGGTGTTTTCTTCGGATTCTTCCTCTTCCCAGCTGAATTATTTACTCCCTCTATGTCACTGATGTTTACAACCGGCAAGAAAGACAAAAACAACAACAACAACATAATGCCGCCACTACAACTAATGCAGTCTTTCTCTCCCCTCTGTCCAATATTTACGGGATGATTGTAGAAGTTTGGTAAAGTTGGGTACTTGTGAAACTAATAATACACCTTGAACGGAGTCCTTCCATCGTAGTAAATATCTTGGTAATAAAGAACAACAACAACATAATAATAATAATAATAATATCCACCGACACTTTCCTTCCATGGTACAAATAAATCAGTATCATATCAAAATATAATCATACAACAACACCTTCAACTTACGTCAACTCAACCCCCTCAATTATACTTATGAGGTGCTGCAAAATCATACACGTGTTGTTCTTTATTACCAAGATATTTACTACGATGGAAGGAAAGTGTGGGTGGATATTATTATTACATTATTATTATTATGAGGTGCTGCAAAATCATACACGTGTTGTTTATTACCAAGATATTTGCTACGATGGAAGGAAAGTGTGGGTGGATATCTGATTGTGTCTGTACAGTCTGCGGCAAATGTCCTTTCGCTACAACTGTCCAAGTCATGAAATACAACAAGTATGGAAATATAAGCTTTAAGTTTAAGGGGATGGTAAACTTTTGATAGATTGGAGCGCCTTGATTCCTCCAAAGTATGCCAGGAAACAGACCCAGATGTAGAAAAATAATGGTATCCTGTTGCCTGGAATAGTTTGGAGAAATCACATGCTCCAATGTACAACTTTACTTTTGGGGTCGAGTGAACATACCAATAAGAAGGCCACGTGCATGTGTGTGTGTGTGTGTGTGTGTGTGTGCTTGGACCAGACCCAAACACACACAGCCTGACACAAATTCGTTAAACAGAACTCAACAACAACACGTGTATGATTTTGCAGCACCTCATAGTAATAATTGAGGGGGTCGAGTTGACGTAAGGTGTTATTGTATGATTATATTTTGATATGATACTGAGAGGGTTGAGTTGACGTAAGGTGTTGTTGTATGATTATATTTTGATATGATACTGAGAGGGTTGAGTTGTCGTAAGGTGTTGTTGTATGATTATATTTTGATATGATACATATTTATTTTGCACGATGGAAGGAAGGAAGGTGTCGGTGGATATTTGATTGTGGCTGTACCAAAAGTGAATCATGTATCTCTTTAAAGGACCCTGTGATCGTGTATAAAATTGGAGACTTCTGATTCCTCCTGACCATGCCACGAAACAAACTCCTTCCCTATAATTATACAGTAGGTGGTGTTTCGTGGCAATATTTGAAGGACTCATTTTTCTCCACCTTTTAGACTACATCACAGGGTCCCTCAATACACACAACACACACCACACAACACACACAACACACACAACACACAACAAACACACACTCTATCTCTCTCTCACACACACACACACAACACACAACAAACACACACACAACACTCTATCTATCTCTCTCACACACACACAACACACACACACACCTCTATACTCACCTCAGCCGTCAGTGTTGTTCCAAAGACAGAATTATCAAAGTTCCATTCATTACATTTCATCTGTCTTGTCTCTCCATCACCATCATTATCAGTCACGTTGTACACACACTCGTCTCTGTAATGGTAACACTATTCTTTGTAACAGTAACATTAATAAGTATACTCGTCTTTGTAACAGTAACACTAATAATTATACTCGTCTTTGTAATAGTAACAATAAGTATACTCGTCTTTGTAATAGTAACACTAATAAGTATACTCGTCTTTGTAACAGTAACATTAATAAGTATACTCGTCTTTGTAACAGTAACACTAACCTTTCCAAACTTTCAAAAGATCACATATTTTAAATTTTAACGATTTTACTATAAAATGTTTCATCTTCACTACTCCCAATTTTTTTTCAATTCTGAACGATTTTACGATAAAATGTTTCATCTTCACTGGAGCTCTATGAACCCTGCAAATAATCCAGCAGGCCACAAAACGCTTCAGTGTTTCGAATAGGGAATCTATTGCCTGGAGTAGTTTGGAGGGTTCATAGAGCTCCAGTAAGGGCCCTCAATTTTTTTTAAACTACTGGTGTTATTATATGTTATTATATACTGGTGTTATTATATATTGACTTACACAGGTGTGATAATGACGGCACTGGTGGAGGTGTTGAGTTGAGGGTAAACACAGGTGTGGGGGAGATAAGGGGTCGTAAACGCTCCCCCTAAGGTATGTGCTACCAAAATCCCTTCACCTGTAAAAAAAAAAAAAAAAAATTAGTTCAATACGATAATATCCTCTTCTGCACTGGATGGGTTAATAAGGGGGTGTGGGAATAGGGGGACAGGCTTGGGGGGGGGTTTGGGGGTTGCAGGAGTAGGAGGACAGGCTTGGGGGGGGGGGGTTAGAGGGGTGCGGAAATAGGGGTATAGGCTTTCTACCCACATCAAGCCTGTCCCCCTATTCCCGCACCAACCCCATGCCCCCCCCAAGCCTGTCCCCTACTCCCACACACCCTTAAAAACAGAAGAGTTCTAAAGTATATAGGGTGTGTGTATGTGTGTGTGTGTGTGTGTGTGTGTATGGTGCCTGCCGTTCTGTATATAGTAAACCTTTATTATTATTTTCTAAGTTTATGTGTGTGTAATGTACTAAGAGTTTACTTTAAATGCTCAGACTTTACATCCGAAATATTATACTTTACGTAAAGGTAGTAGAAGTAACTCTATCATACAGAAAGAACATGTAATAATGATAACATAATTGTACACTCGTGATACATAATTTCTGACCCGAGTGTGAGGAGCAGAAGGTTTCGAATCCACTGATATTGCTCATTTCCCTCACCCTACCCAGTACATCCCACCCCCTACCCAGTACATCCCACCCCCTACCCAGTACATCCCTCCCCCCTACCCAGTACATCCAAGGAAACAGGACCAGAAGAGCAAAAATAATGGTGTTCTGTTGTTTTGGAATAGTTTGAAGTATTCAGTTGCTCCAGATTTCCCAATGAACACAAATTCTATACTCACTCAAACCACAGATGATAAAGATGAACACAGACCACCAGCCGTAACCCAAATACTCCAGCAGGTCGTCAAACATACGTATATCGTCCACATCTTTACCAGGAGGTGTTGTTGTTGTTGTCGTCGTCACGTCTGTAGGCCAAGGGAAGGAAAACAACACAATATCAGTAGGTTATATAGGAACCCTGTGGTGTGTGATGTAGTCGGAAAATTGCATGGAGGTTAACGAGCCAGCGGAACACAAGTTTTGAACAGACTATACTTTACAAAACACTTTACTATACACTACTAAAACACTATTACTATACACCATCTTTACTTTACTTTACACACTACTATATACTTTACAAAACACTTTACTATACACTACTAAAACACTATTACTATACACCATCTTTACTTTACTTTACACACTACTATATACTTTACAAAACACTTTACTATACACTACTAAAACACTATTACTATACACCATCTTTACTTTACTTTACACACTACTATAATTATACTTTACAAAACATTTTACTATACCTTCCATGGTGTAAGGTTTAGGTGGAGAAGAAGTAGTAGTGGTGGTGGTGTTGTTGTTGGATGAAGGTGTTGGTATGGAACTAATACAAGAACTCCTTTGAATCACGAGATGTTGATGTTGATGTTGATGTTGATGTTGGTGTTGGTGGTACTATTTTTTTTTTATATAGATGATGATGCTG
This sequence comes from Petrolisthes manimaculis, assembly GCA_034508575.1. Classification (NCBI taxonomy): domain Eukaryota; kingdom Metazoa; phylum Arthropoda; class Malacostraca; order Decapoda; family Porcellanidae; genus Petrolisthes; species Petrolisthes manimaculis. Next base: position 65,529 of record JAWZYT010003953.1, on the reverse strand, counting down.
TCTCCTCACTGTATACTTTTCTCTGCATATGTGTGTGTGTTATCTCTCTCTCTCTCTCTCTCTCTCTCTCTCTATTTGTATGCCACACTTTCTCCGTATCTTCTCTCCCTTTGCCTAACTTGTTCTCTCTCTCTCTCTCTCTCTATTTGTATGCCACACTTTCTCTGTATCTTCTCTCCCTTTGCCTAACTTGTTCTCTCTCTCTCTCTCTCTCTCTCTCTCTCTCTCTCTCTCTCTCTCTCTCTCTCTCTTTGTGTGTTCAAACTTCTGTCAATTTCTAACTATATTTCTAACTCTATTTCATACTCCTTGTGTTTCTATATATATTTGTTTCTTTCTCTCTCGTCCTCCTTTCCACTACAAGTTTTCTCTCTTCCTTATTTAGTCTTTGTTAAATCAGGATCTACCTCTTCAAATTTGCGACTCTTCCCTTTTTCTCTTTCTTTCCATTTATTTATATCTATTTTCTTACAACATCCACTCCCCCACTCCCACTCTCTCAGTCAGTGTATATTCTGCCTTTTCCCCACAACATTCCAGTCTCCCCAACACACCCAGACACCCACACACACACACACAGCTTTTCTTTTTTTTCTCTTGCCCCGTTTACAAGGTTTGGCAGCAACACCTTCACTCCTCTGCACTTAGAAGTACACTGGTGAATGATTTTAGAATCAGACCTTTTATACATTAGAACACACTCGACCCTCCTAGCCTTACCTAATATATTTGCACACACACACACACCAAAATATTAAATTCCTGTCAAACACAGTCGACTCACCAGCTTAAAGTGAAACATTCTTGATTTCAATGCCTTCTGAATGGAATAAATTCTGCTCACGACATTCTTACGATTACCCTACAAACGGTCGTGAGTTTCTGAAGAACACGACCAGACCACCAGACGACTCCACGTTATGGGATATACTTGCCAGACGACTCCACTACAAATCTTGAAATGTTATGGGCTATACTTGATGAGGCCTGAGGGTGGTGCCATTGTCCCGATATTGTGGGACTGACCAATGACCCCCTACCAACCCTTACCAACCCTCCTTACCAACACCAACGACCCCCTACCAACCCTTACCAACCCTCCTTACCAACACCAACGACCCCCTACCAACCCTTACCACCCTCCTTACCAACACCAACGACCCCCTACCAACCCTTACCAACCCTCCTTACCAACACCAACGACCCCCTACCAACCCTTACCAACCCTCCTTACCAACACCAACGACCCCCTACCAACCCTTACCACCCTCCTTACCAACACCAACGACCCCCTACCAACCCTTACCACCCTCCTTACCAACACCAACGACCCCCTACCAACCCTTACCAACCCTCCTTACCAACACCAACGACCCCCTACCAACCCTTACCACCCTCCTTACCAACACCAACGACCCCCTACCAACCCTTACCACCCTCCTTACCAACACCAACGACCCCCTACCAACCCTTACCACCCTCCTTACCAACACCAACGACCCCCTACCAACCCTTACCACCCTCCTTACCAACACCAACGACCACCTACGACACTGCTACTACCACGAACCTATTCGACCTAATACATGACTCCCAACGATCACCCTCACCACGACAAACACAATGGTGCCACATTATCACCAAACCCACCAGACACTGTGCCCGTTACTAGTGGAGACAACTAGGTAAAGTGGATTAGGGTAATGAGTCTGCCGCCATAATCCAACAACAACAACAACAACAACAACAACTACGGAAAGTTAAACAGGTATGGTAACCTCGTACAAGTCCACTATGGGTCTCTTGTTGCCAGAACTTCCTTTGTATATCAGTTGTCGTAAACATATTGTGTGTCATCAAATCAAGGTCATGGAATTACAAGGACAATGTATTCAGTATCAGGCATGGACGTACAGTCAGTCGCACAGGACATTGGATTCAGTGTCAGGTATGAACACACAGTCGCTTACATACCAGTCAGTTAGTATTGTTATTATCATTATTATTGTTTTCCCCACCCCTTTTTTTGTTGTTGCCTAATTGTATATATTTTACGACACTGCTGTCTATCTCATGTCAGTTTGAGCATGGTTTGTAATAAATATATATCCTATTTATTATATATATATACAGCACACTTTCTGTCTGTTTGCTTATGAACTACTCCAACTACTCCGGCGGGGCGGCGGCGGCGAGGCGGCTGCGTCGGCGGGTTGGCGGCGATGGGGTAGCGGCGGCGGCGGCGGCGGGGCTGCGGGGCGTCGGGGCGGCGGCGGCGAGGCGGCGGGGTGGTGGCAGGGCGGCGGCGGGTTGGTGGCGGTGGCGGTGGCAGCGGGGCGGCAGCGGCGGCGGCGGGGCGGCGGCGGCGGCGACGACGACGACGACGAAAAAAAAAAAAAATAATAATAATTAAAAAAAAAAGTTAATTATTACGAAAAAAAAAAAATTAATAAAAATTTATATATATATAAAAATATATATATATATTATTTAAAAAAAAAGTAAAAAAAAACTAATTATTAAAAAATGACGGAGGCGGCGGCGGCGGGGCGGCGGTGGTGGCGGGGCGGCGGCGGCGGCGGGGCGGCGGCGGCGGCGACGACGACGACGACGAAAATAAATAAATATATAAAATAATAAAAAAATAATAATAATGATAATAAAAAAAAGTTAATTATTACAAAGTACAAGACATCCCTTAACATTAATAATATTACATAATTATCAAGAATGGATCACACAAACCCTAAGCAATCCACATTATCTTATATAAGTTAAATTAGATACGAAAACATAAAATAATAATAATTAATAATGTATATAATTAACAACTACTATTTTAGTAGAAATGGTAGACTAATAGGAACTCTACACCTGCTCTAATCTGTCATTGCTATACTTAAAGCCTTATTTGTGCTGCTATCGCTCTATTTTACAGCCTGTTGCACCTACAATTCATGTATTATTATACTATTAACTTAATAACTTGTCATATCTTTAATGGCCGCCATATTTACTGTTATGTCCCCCTATCCTTTTATGCAAGCTACTGAATCGCTGGTCTGAGGCGAGCTTGGATGGATACGTTGTTGGTCTTGGTTTCAGTGGCTGGCAGCAGTGGGTCCAGCAAGGTGGATCGACGAATTCTTTTGTCCGACCAGAACAGTTCCGCTTGCTTTGGCTTGGTTTCACCCAAGCGAACTTCGTATCCGATTGACGACCAGATGACGTCTTATATCTTTGATGAAAACAATCTTGATCGCTATACTCGTAGTATTGTTTTGCAATGAGAATATTGCAATAGGGGGATAGGCTTGGAGTGGGTAGAAAGCCTGTGCCCTATTCCCGCACCCCCCTAACCCCTCTCTAAGCTAGTCGCCCTACTCCTGCACCCCCCAAAACCCCCGCACCCCCAAGCCTGTCCCCCTATTCCCACCCTCAATTTTTAGAAGCATGAGTTGCGTAGATCTCTCTCTCTCTCTCTCTCTCTCTCCTGGCACTAATACAACACTGCCAATATTCCTGTTTTCTTAGTTTTATTTTCCTTCCCCTCTTTCTTTGTCTGTCTGTATGTTTAGTTTCTTTCTTCTTCCCTCCTTCCCTTCCCTCTTTGTCTGTCTGTCTGTGTGTGTGTTTAGTTCCTTTCTCCTTCCCTTCCCTGTTTCTCTGTCTGTCTGTCTGTATGTTTAGTTTCTTTCTCCTTCCCTCCTTCCCCGTTTCTCTGTCTGTCTGTCTGTTCAGTTTCTTACACTTACCAATCGATGTATATTTCTATTTCCTTCCTTCCTGCTTGCTGTCTCACCTCTCTATCACCTTTTTCTGAAGCTATATGACCTCACTGTTGCGGCCCCTAACATCAATCAATCAATCAATCAATCAATCAATCAATCAATCAATCAATCAATCAATCAATAATCGATGCATATAGTGAGTGTCTAGATTGCAAAGATTACTGAAGTATATTATAGTAGGTATAATTGAGCCAATTTAGGTAGAACGTGCAAAAATGATTAAATAATAATAATAATAAATAAATAAATAAGAAATAATAAGGTTTTATTTATATGACAGCATCTTCACCAATCCTCAAAGTTCAGCCAATCACCTTCCACTTTCCATCGGTGTTGCAATGTACAGTTATATCTTTTTATTACCCATTTTAATTGCTAAGCTGCATGTCTATATTATTAGCCTTTAGTCACAACTGTTCGTACCATAACTGTGATTACGTGTGTATAGCATGTTTCTCATATTTACATACTTCATACTCACACACACACACACACACATATGTCCCTGCTGTCCCCGCTGATAGGTAATCCCTACAGTTACATAATTTCGCTCTGTCGGAGGAGAAAAGGGAGGGGATAGGAGGGGAGGGGGGGGGATAGGAGGGGAGGGGGATAATTGGCCATACAATACCCTACTACCTCTTGGGGCATCATCAGGTATAATGCCACCATTACGTTGTATCACACAAAACCATTTCTTCACTAATAACAGCATATATAGGCAATTATAATTCCTTAAATATGATGCATACTTAATGATATCAAACACTTGGAGTCAGAGCAGCTTTGAGTCATGTGGATAATTACATGTAGAGGACACTTGAGGTTCTTGATATTAATTATAATAAGTGATCAATCATTATTATTATTATTTTATTATTATTATTATTATTATTATTATTATTATTATTATTATTATTATTATTATTATTATTATTATTATTATTATTATTATTATTATTATTATTATTTTATTATTATTATTATTATTATTATTATTATTATTATTATTATTATTATTATTATTATTATTATTATTATTATTATTATTATTATTATTATTATTATTATTATTATTATTAGTAGTAGTAGTAGTAGTAGTAGTAGTAGTAGTAGTAGCAGTAGTTGTAGATGTAGTTGTAGTTATAGTTGTAGTATTAGTAGTAGTAATAGTAGTAGTAGTAATAGTAGTAGTAGTAGTAGTAGTAGTAGTTGTAGTTGTAGCAATTATTGTAGTTGTAGTAGTTGTATTAGTAGTTGTAGTTGTAGTAGTAGTCGTAGTAGTAGTAGTAGTACTTGTATTTGTAGTCTTGGTAAAGCATCTTAGCCAAATTTCTGCTAACATAAATTATTAGCAAAAGGTGTCAGCATAATTCCATTCCACCAAGGTTAAACCGAGTCAAAGTAAGTTGAAGCTTTGCTAAGATGTAAGTCAGGGGTTTCCTTAACAATATTGTCCAGTGATTGGCTTAGTGACGTCACGAGGGGATGGTAGCCACAGAGTATAAAGTGGAGGGAGTATGCAGTTTCCCCTTACAAGTTCCCTGGACACAACCCACTCGTCACTGTACCACCACGGCTTGTCCTACTCTACGCTACGTTGAGGTAGTCCCCTGGGAATTTCTTCAGCGTTGACACTGACACAAGGTAAGACAGTAAGAGAAGTGTTACATAGACACAACAAAATATTATACTATGGTTTATTGTTAATATACATATATATATATATTAACTTAGGAAGAATGTACCGTTTCCTCATTTAATTTTTTGGCTTATTCGATAAATATTGTGTAATCCAATACACTATTTTATTTTCTATATTTCACATTTGGTGAAATTTAATGTCTTACCTGTATACCTGTTCCCTCATTTATTTTCTTACCTGAATACCTCCATGTTTGCTGTCCCTCCTTTCCTTTCTTTTTCATTCGTGTTTGCTGTCCCTCCTTTTCTTTCTTTTTCATTCGTGTTTGCTGTCCCTCCTTTTCTTTACTTTCATTTGTGCTTGTTCGCTTTTCAATCTGTTTTCTCCTCCATCCCGATTGGGGTTAAGCTGATTTATATATTGTAAGATATGTACAGTCACGCCCCATCATTCTTCTTTAGCACATGGAGTTGAACGAACTCGAAATATTGTGCAAACTATTACTATTTTTGTTCTTCATAAACCTGGTTATTATGATTCACTCAAATAGCTCCCTTATATTCACTCAAATAGCTCACTTATATTCACTCAAATAGCTCACTTATATTCACTCAAATAGCTCACTTATATTCACTCAAATAGCTCACTTATATTCACTCAAATAGCTCACTTATATTCACTCAAATAGCTCACTTATATTCACTCAAATAGCTCACTTATATTCACTCAAATAGCTCCCTTATATTCACCTGATGTAGAACTTTTGATCCACACAATACAAGAGGACTAAGGAAAGAGGAACTTAGTTATTTTCTTATTGTTTAGAAGATGCTAGACCATAATTATGCACTGGTTGATACATTTATTCACAAGAAGCCTTTATCAATCTTGAGTCATCATATTCAGACAAAAAAAAAAAATAAAATAAAAATAATAATCTGGCTGAAATTGAATGTGAAATAAGGAATGCCATCAGGTAATTAGTAACTTTCTTCTGATATGTTCCTTCATTTTATTAAAATATTCATATTGCATTATGAGATGATTGATTTGTACTCCTTAGACAACATGGATGTCATTAATATTCAAAAGTTCTAAATATATAAAACCTCACCTTCATATTTATGTCGGAAATGTTGGTAGTATTTCTGATAAATCTAAAGGTTGTAAGCAAGAACATTGGTGGTGTATACGATGGTGTGTTACCAGTACGATGGTTCTGGTGTTTTTCTATGGAGTCATTGTATTGGTAACACGCCATTGTATGCACCATGAATGTTCTTGAATACGGTCCCTTGTTTGCTACCAAGAGATTCCGGTAACAGTATCAGATGGTAATAATACCAATAGATGCCACAAAAAGTGTCTGTGACATGAGTTTTAGAACATTAACAAAGCCATCTTACTGATACCATGTCACTGTCAACACCAATACTTCTTCAAACAAATAATATGTATGGTGTTGTTTCAGATGTCTTACTGGGACAATCCAGCCAACATGGCTGCCGATACCCTCCCCTCCACCAACCCATTTGGGAACTACACGGTGGTTGACGCCGCACCAAAGGAGATCCTTCACATGATCGATCCCCACTGGTACCAGTTCCCCCCTATGAACCCCCTGTGGTACACCCTAGTCGGCTTCTGGGTGGTCTCGATGGGATGCTTGTCTGTCGCTGGCAACTTTGTCGTCCTTTGGGTCTTCATGAATACCAAGTCTCTCCGAACTCCAGCCAACCTGCTGGTTTGCAACCTGGCCCTCTCTGACTTCCTCATGATGTTCTGCATGTTCCCCCCAATGGTTATCTCTTGCTACTGGCAGACCTGGACCCTTGGCGCCTTCTTCTGTGAGGTCTATGCTTTCTTGGGTTCCCTATACGGCTGTGTGTCCATCTGGTCTATGATTTGGATTACCCTTGACCGCTACAATGTCATTGTTAAGGGTGTATCTGGAGAACCCCTAACATCAAAGGGAGCCATGATGAGGATTCTCTTCACCTGGGGTGGTTCCATTGCCTGGTGCCTGCCTCCCTTCTTCGGCTGGAACCGTTATGTGCCTGAGGGTAACCTGACCGCCTGTGGAACTGACTACCTCACTGAGGACGTTTTCTCCCACACATACTTGTACATCTACTCCGTCTTTGTTTACTTCTTCCCTCTGGTTGCCAACATCTACCTGTACTTCTTCATTGTCCAGGCTGTGGCTAACCATGAGAAGCAAATGCGTGAACAGGCCAAGAAGATGGGAGTCAAGTCCCTGCGTAGTGAGGAATCCCAGAAGACTTCAGCTGAGTGCCGTCTTGCCAAGGTTGCCCTCATGACTGTGTCTCTGTGGTTTGTGGCATGGACCCCTTACCTCATCATCAACTACGCTGGCATGCTCAACAAGGCCTCTGTCACTCCCCTCTTCTCCATCTGGGGCTCCGTCTTCGCTAAGGCCAACGCTGTGTACAACCCCATCGTGTACGCCATCAGCCACCCCAAGTACCGTGCTGCCCTCGAGAAGAAGCTGCCCTGCCTTGCCTGCGCCACTGATGGTCGTGATAGCCACTCCGAGGTTGCCTCCACCGCCACCACCAACGAGAAATCAGAGAGCGCATAAGTTTATGACAAGATTATCCAACCTGATATCAGACCAGAATATCAATTCACATCTTTTAGTTAGTTTTCCTCATCATTACACAGGTTACAGTTCTCTTTTTATATTGACACTTAAGGCAGAGACAAACACCTGAGATTTAAATTATTTTATTTAAAAGGGCCTAGTCTTTGACATATGGGGATACTTTCCAAAAAACTGAAGAATGAAAGTTTGGTTAACATCAGAGCAGAGTAAAGCAGGTAAGTTTTAGATTCCTCTTCAAAATTCTATGTACCTTAAAGTCTCAATAAAACTCCCAGCATGAAGTTGTAATGATTTTCATTTACACACACATGCACATCATAAAAACACAAACACAAATATATTTAGCAAAATATGGAATTAGATAAAATGCTGTTATTAAGTACATCACACTGATATATAAGTTGTCCTTTTCATTGTTGTGAATGGTAAGGAAAGAATTTTAACAAGAGCATCTTGAATGACTTGATGTGAATATCAGAGCTAATGCCACAAAATATACAGAAAAGTACAATAACAATTATGTAAAACAATTTTGGTATAATACTAACTGTGATACAGAATTTAATGAGAAAGTTTCTCTGAGAAAGTCGTGGGAATGGTATGCTGAAGGTATTGCTGAGGATTTAGAGGATCATTTGGCACAAAATGAACCCTGATTTGCTTACTGAGCCTTGAAGGAGCAATACTCAAGTCCATCTCCAAGACAAGTTCTTTGTGAAATGTGGATGGTTGTGTAATGCCAGATGTAGATGGATACAGGACCCTCAAGGGTCTAGGCTGAGCGTACTGAGAATCTTCCGCAAGGAAGATTCTTAATTAATGTGTGATATCACCTCATCCTAATTGGATGCAACCACTGGTTGCTAGCACCTGAGTTGACAGAACTCCACACTCTGTCACCGAAGTGAGGATGGCTGTGGTTGGCTAAGCTGAATGGAGGAAGGTGTTTGGTGTCTATGGCATTGCTGGGGAACAGCTGAAGGCATGATCCATGGGATGTATTCAGGCTCTGCTTTATGGCAAACCAGTAAGTAACATTCCCCATGACAGGAAAAGGGGTCTGGTAACCCCTGTCTGGAAAAGTAAAAGAGACCTGCAGGACTGCAGCAACGACAGTGGAATAGCTTTACTTAATGTGGCAGTCACAGTCATTGCTACTCTGCCGCTGGCACCTGTTGGCAACCACAAGCTGAGGACACAGAGACTTGAGAAGTCTTTTTTTACACCAAAGAAGTCAACTGTGGACTACTTCATAGCACTTTGAGTCCTGTTGAAATATAGGCTTGAATATCAGCAAAAATTGATTACAGTCTATATTAAGCTCATGAAGGGGCTTACCCCAGTACATTGAGAGTGTCACTGGAGGCTTTTGATTCTCAGTGATATCCCTTGTTGAATAATTGATTTCATGTTTGGCCTGTATTCAAATATCACATTGATGGTGAGATCCCTGACTCCTTTCTAGTTCTTAGTAAATGACATTGACTTGGTACTTAGCCAGAATGCGAACCATAGTTTCAGAGGGGTAAGATTTTGCAATATTTGGTTGTTAGACGTCGCCTTTGCTTGTAATTCAGCGATCCTTTAAGAGACACGAAAGGTTCTTGGGAGAACTTTTGAAACACTTTATGAGGAAGCAAAGCTATTTATTCTGTCTGTGTTCTGGATCAAGACCAAAGCTGAATAATGTTATTCAATACCTTAGGTCTGGTTTATGGTAAGTGTCTGTTGTATCAATTAACTGATACTATGGATTCCTTAATACTGATACATCTCCTATTATAAAGGACACTCTCTGTTTGTTTGTTCAAGAACTAGTCAATCCATTTTTATTTTGTCTGGCCGTAACCTACATACTTGTTATCCTTATGATCCAGAATAAGTTTACCAAAGACCTAACTCAGAGGTCATGTGAGATCACTGAAGGTCATGTCAGGTCACTGGAGGTCATTTCCGGTCAAACAGGATGGGATAGAGACTTTATTATTAAATAGATACACACATTTTTATTGATCTCGAAAATAGGAGATTGGGTAAGATCAAACCCCAAACCCAAGGTAATTTTGATGTCAGTATGAGGTTACGAGTGTTTGCCGAGTTCTGTAATAGTTCTGTAATAGTTACTGGGCTTACTCCACTACATCAAGTTACAGAGGGTGCATAGTTTATAAACAGATGAGCTGTATTTGTATATATATCATACCCAGCCAGTGCCGAGTATGTGTTATCTAATAGTCAGGGTCAGTTATCTGAGAGTCAGGTCAGTCACTGTAGGTTGTAGGACTCGACCTCACTACAATTGGATTCTCTCACAAACAAACAACACTACGTCAGCTGCTCTCAAGTCAGCAATTCTCTCCAACTCTACATCCACTTCAAATAAGAGGGCAAGTCTGCAAATGTAATGTTCCACGAATCACTCCAAAAGTAATAATAATGTAAATAATTCCTGTTATTGTAACTATTATAATTTAGTTGGTACAATAAATGCATTAATATGAAGTGAAAATTAATTGCTACACCCCCCCCCCTCCCCCCTGGTAACGCTGAGTACCTCGACCAGTATGGTATGAAAATATTACTATGATCTATCTGGCTTCATATCCCTTGTAACCCTCCTTCTTCCCTCCTACCCATTTACATCCTCTGCCTATTTTTCTGCCTCACTCACTCCAGTTCCCTCCCTCCCCCAGTGTGGGCTGCCATGTCCAAGCACGCCAATCAAAATCAGAAGTAAAGAGGACAGTGTATGAACAAAAAAATATGATGACAGCTGCACCAGTGTCCACAATGACCACAAACTTTTCAACTTGCGTGACTGCTGATTATGTGACTTCTTTTAACTTTAAGATGACTTTATGAGACTTCTTTTAACTTTAAGATGACTTTATGAGACTTCTTTTAACTTTAAGATGACTTTATGAGACTTCTTTTAACTTTAAGATGACTTTATGAGACTTCTTTTAACTTTAAGATGACTTTATGAGACTTCTTTTAACTTTAAGATGACTTTATGAGACTTCTTTTAACTTTAAGATGACTTTATGAGACTTCTTTTAACTTTAAGATGACTTTATGAGACTTCTTTTAACTTTAAGATGACTTTATGAGACTTCTTTTAACTTTAAGATGACTTTATGAGACTTCTTTTAACTTTAAGATGACTTTATGAGACTTCTTTTAACTTTAAGATGACTTTATGAGACTTCTTTTAACTTTAAGATGACTTTATGAGACTTCTTTTAACTTTAAGATGACTTTATGAGACTTCTTTTAACTTTAAGATGACTTTATGAGACTTCTTTTAACTTTAAGATGACTTTATGAGACTTCTTTTAACTTTAAGATGACTTTATGAGACTTCTTTTAACTTTAAGATGACTTTATGAGACTTCTTTTAACTTTAAGATGACTTTATGAGACTTCTTTTAACTTTAAGATGACTTGCTTCTACTTAACAATGGATCATTTGCTGAGCCCTGGAACTCTACCAAATCCTAAAATCCTTTGTACTGATACGTGGCTACACCAATGGGACTATTGAGGGTCTGGGTTCTCTTCAATACCTGGAGTATGTCCATCATCTTATCTGCCCTGCCCTTGTATCATTAGCAAAGATGTACAGTGGGAGTCTAAAATCGTGTCATGAACTTTGGTGAAAACAGAAGGCCATAAGATTAGCATGTGGTATATTTTTCGTCCATCATCAAATGGAGCTTTCAAAATGATTCATGTGTCATTTATTCATCGATCACAACCTCAACATGACTATGGACCTCCTGGTGTGTATCATCATCAGTTCCCCATATCCTATATTTCCATTCGATCAAACAATATGTTCAGCCCTTCACCACAAGTTCTTGCATCCAAGACGTACACTCGCCAGTACAGCCGTGTGGACACTGGACAGGAGCTCACGCATATTCAGAGATGTAGCACCACGTGTGTGAGATGAAGTATCCTCGATACACTAGCACATGAAGTGAACTTTGTTGCTTAAGGAACTAAATTACGAAAATCTCTTAAATATGTGAGAACCTGTACCACGCGGCAGTGCTGGCAACTGTACATCCTTTCACTTGGCCTTAGTGAAAGGAGCCATTCCATAAAGTTTCATGTGTAAAACTGGGTTGCCAGCCTTAATGTACATTCATGTAAATCTCTTTCACTCATGCACCAGGTCTTTTGCTTCATTCATACTTATTCCAAGCTTTCTTACACAATCACTCACCCTATCATGACATCTTCTCCTTGATTTTTCCCTATAGTATTATAAGTTTTGGCCTTGGAAGCAATGATCTTCCAATAGTAAAACATGACCCCAAATATCTTGTGAAAAGTTGCATGTGTGCCACTTTGTGCCTGACGTACAGCCTCAAACAATATAAGATAAATGCTATACAGTGTGTTGGTATCTGAGTGATAAATAAATAGGAGTGAACATTTGCATAAGGTTGTGCAATCCACTGCATATTGTGAAATTTTTATGGACCCAAATTTTTGCTTTATGTTTGATATGAATAAATAATAGGTACTCTAATGAATGCTAATTTTATACATACACTAAGACAGGCAAGGATAACTTAATGAATGATATTGCAATTTATATTAACTGAATTATGAAGTAAGTTTGCAGTTTGGTAAATAAAAATAGGTAGATTGGAAAATTGCTGGGATATATTATTGCAAGGAAAAATACAAAGACATCCAAAGAAAGTTCACCATGTGTTGACAAAACTGATTTCCTTATAAACAGGAAAGAGTTGGCTCAACATTCACGATTAAGTTCCTTCCACAATCAAAAGCTTCTTATGCGCTCTCTGACTTCTCGTTGGTGGTGGCGGTGGAGACAACCTCGGAGTGGTTGTCACGACCATCAGTGGCGCAGGCAAGGCAGGGCAGCTTCTTCTCGAGGGCAGCACGGTACTTGGGGTGGCTGATGGCGTACACGATGGGGTTGTACACAGCGTTGGCCTTAGCGAAGACGGAGCCCCAGATGGAGAAGAGGGGAGTGACAGAGGCCTTGTTGATCATGCCAGCGAAGTTGATGATGAGGTAAGGGGTCCATGCCATGAACCACAGAGACACAGTCATGAGGGCAACCTTGGCAAGACGGCACTCAGCTGAAGTCTTCTGGGATTCCTCACTACGCAGGGACTTGACTCCCATCTTCTTGGCCTGTTCACGCATCTGCTTCTCATGGTTGGACACAGCCTGGACAATGAAGAAGTACAGGTAAATGTTGGCCAGCAGAGGGAGGAAGTAAACAAAGACAGAGTAGATGTACAGATAGCTGTGGGAGAAAGCGTCCTCACTGAGGTAGTCAGTTCCACAGGCGGTCATGTTACCCTCAGGCACATAACGGTTCCAGCCGAAGAAGGGAGGCAGGCACCAGGCGAGGGACAAACCCCAGGTGAAGAGAATCCTCATCATGGCTCCCTTGGATGTGAGGGGCTCAGCGGACACACCCTTAACAATAACGTTGTAGCGGTCAAGGGTAATCCAGAGCATGGACCAGATGGACACACAACCATAGAGGGAACCCAAGAAAGCATAGACCTCACAGAAGAAGGCGCCAAGGGTCCAGGTCTGCCAGTAGCAAGAGATAACCATTGGGGGGAACATGCAGAACATCATGAGGAAGTCAGAGAGGGCCAGGTTGCAAACCAGCAGGTTGGCTGGAGTTCGGAGAGACTTGGTAGTCATGAAGACCCAAAGGACGACAAAGTTGCCAGCGACAGACAGGCAACCCATCATCACCACCCAGAAGCCGACCAGGCTGTACCACAGGGGGTTCATAGGGGGGAATTGGTACCAGTGGGGATCGATCATGTGAAGGATCTCCTTTGGTACGGTATCAACCACCGTGTAGTTCCCAAATGGGTTGGTGGAGGGGAGGGTATCGGCAGCCATGTTGGCAGGATTGTCCCAGTAAGACATCTGGAAAGGAAAACAACTTTAGTGGATATGTACAGGACTTCATAATATACTGGATTTCAGAAACAGAACAAGATTTGGGAGCATATATAGTTTCTATGCATAATATTGTAATCTACTCTTACAAATTGTTCTCATGTTTGCCTACCGATTTATTTGAATGACTATTCTGGAGAAAATTAATTTTGCGATAATAACTTCCTATTTATTGAAGATGGATATGCGACCTATTTTTCCTTTTGTGACTGACACTCTTATGATATGAGCATATAAGAGCATACAAGGAGATAAACAAAAAGTAGAATCCCATAATCATGTCCAATTTTGATCGAGATGACTAGAAACCTTTCGTTTGAATGAGCACAAGTCATAGTAATGGTGAAAGATGGATGGTATTAGAGTGTTCCAAAGTTGACCAGTAATATATGTGAAAGACTGACAGTACAGGTTAACATTTGAATTTGTGTATGTGTGTGTGTGTGTGTTCTAAAATTGACCAGTTTTGTACATGAAAGACTGAGAATTCCAGTCAACTCTTGCATTAGGGAGTTGGACAGAAAAGGGAAGAGATTGAGTGTTGCATGCTCTCCTAAGGAAAGAAAGCAAACACTGAGAAAGTTCAAATGAGCAAAATGCAGTGTAATAGCGATAGAAAAGAGAAAGTGATGCAACATTGCGGCGAAGGGAAAGAGGTGCAGTGAATCAATAAGGCCCTGTCTACAGTATTATTAGATCAGGCCTCACACTATCATGTCCACCAAACACCTACCAAACATGTGTATTGGAACTGGTATTGATAACATTATTTGCCCACCGGCCACAGCTCCATCATTTGAACGTGGCCTAAGAGAGGGAGATTTAATGAGACAGAAGGCTTTTGATTCCACCTTATCTAGAAATTTTGTGAAGGTTGAGCCACCCCACACAATAGAGCCATACTCCATACAGGGACGGATGAGACCCCTGTATAGAAACGGCAACTGTGAGGGAGTGACATGAAGGTTTCACAAAGACTGCCTAGCACACCCAACATCTTTGACGCAATGTTAGTTAGTAAAGTAATATGATATCTCCAAGAGAGGTAGTGGGAGAAAGAGACTCCAAGGATATTGAGGGAAGGAAAAAGATTGAGTTGTATGTCGTTGAAGAAGAGGGAATAATAATTTGGACGATTAGTGCGACTTGAAGAGTTAAGGTAGTGTGTTTTCAAGGTAAGGAACACCACAAGGTTTTCTCTGCCTCAGTCGGTGAGAAGAGAAAAGTCAGAAGTAAGAATAAACAAGTTATCCAAAAATAATTTTTCAGGTGATAATATCATGTTCCTTTATGTATTCTACTTCCGTGTTATATATGCAATGAAGTGTGTTGTGAAGTGCGTTGCATTGAAGTATGTTGTGAAGTGTTGTGGTGAAATGTGTTGCTGGGAAGTGTATTGTGGTGAAGTGTGTTGTAAAGAGTGTTATGGTGAAGTATGTTGTTGTGAAGTGTCCACAACAACTTGATACAGGGAAGAAATAAGAAATAACATTAACTTACCTTGGAGAGTTTAGGTGCTGAAGAAATTCCACTGGACTACTTCAGACGCCTTGAGGAGTACCTGTGTGTGGTCCTGGACGGGTTGCTGGAGTAGCGACCTTCTGCGTCTGGGTGTCGAGTTGCTCTTGTACACCATCATATATACCCTACACTGACACACTCACCCACCTCACTAATTACGTTAACACACCACTCCCCACCCCTTTCTCTCTACAGATACACGTGTACCTTTTTGTAAGACTTCTTAAGGAAAAAAACAACCATACATACTCACACACATAATCTACATGTACTCCTTACTCAACTCTTTTGACACGAGCCTGCTGGTTGGTTGCTTAGCTATATACTCTCATCTTCCTCTTTCGTTATACACATTCTCTCCTTTTATAGAATTGTATTACTTGCTAAATCTATGTCGTTTTTCTAAGGGGACACTGATATTATATAATTTCCAAGCTATGTGACGAAAAAAACCACCGTCAGGTTTATTGGAGTAGGACGTTCTGAGGAATAATTTGAAGGAAGCAGTGACCTCCAGTTCGTAAAGAATGAAGGAAACAATGACCTCCAGTTCGTAGAGAATGAAGGAAACAATGACCTCCAGTTTGTAGAGAATGAAGGAAACAATGACCTCCAGTTCGTAGAGAATGAAGGAAACAATGACCTCCAATTCGTAGAGAATGAAGGAAACAATGACCTCCAGTTCGTAGAGAATGAAGGAAACAGTGACCTCCAGTTCGTAGAGAATGAAGGAAACAATGACCTCCAGTTCGTAGAGAATGAAGGAAACAATGACCTCCAGTTCGTAGAGAATGAAGGAAACAGTGACCTCCAGTTCGTAGAGAATGAAGGAAACAGTGACCTCCAGTTCGTAGAGAATGAAGGAAACAGTGACCTCCAGTTCGTAGAGAATGAAGGAAACAGTGACCTCCAGTTCGTAGAGAATGAAGGAAACAGTGACCTCCAGTTCGTAGAGAATGAAGGAAACAATGACCTCCAGTTCGTAGAGAATGAAGGAAACAGTGACCTCCAGTTCGTAGAGAATGAAGGAAACAATGACCTCCAGTTCGTAGAGAATGAAGGAAACAATGACCTCCACTCCTCCAATTCGTACAAAATGAAGTAGATCTTTGGACCTGAGCAACTTTCTTTCAATTCTTCCACTGTCCTTAACAACAGAGGGTCGATGGAAAATAAACTGTACTTGATTACCGGTGATATGAATATCTTTGCAAATCACTCTTCTTTCTCAACCACAACTCCTCCTCTTGTGTCATAATCTCTGGGGCTGATTAATTAATGTTGTTCGGGGCCAGAGGATCATATACAGTGTTCAGGAACTATGTAGCAAAAATCAGGGTGTGTATTCCAGAGACAATCTATAAATATAAAACACTCCGTCAATCTGTGTGTGTGTCTGTCTGTCTGTCTGTTTAGCCGCTTTGCACGGCCGCATCGTTTACCTAGAGTAAAAAGTAATGCATCATTTTGATCGGTGAAGCCTGGCAAGCGTCATCGGCCTACAATTTTTTTTTAATGACCAATGGGGAGGTTCGAACCCCTGCAGCCCAAACTGAAGGCTGTTATTTGGCCTTAACCGAAAGATCCCAGGTTCGAATCCCCGGTACAATCTTTTAAAATTTTGTTGTTGACAAATGATACACCATTTTGACCGGTGTAGTCCCGGGAATGTCCTCGGTCTAATTTTATTTTTGGTGGATATGTGTTGCATACACACCTTTGAAATAGAGGAACTTTAAGTATTTGTACATGGAAGATATTAAAGAGATTATGACAAGGCATAATGGCCATCACGAACGAGGACTTTGTAAACTGATTTGAAAGGTGGGAGTGGCACTGAGATAAATGTGTGAGGTGCCAAAGGAAAGTATTTTGAAGCGGAATAAGTCACCATTGTCCAAGGGTAAGGTACTTTTCTTTAAATAGTCATGGTTGGATACTTGTCGAGTAGCCAGCAGATGATAAGTTTGCAATAGATAGCTTTTAGAATTGTATATTTTTTTCCACCACTGAAAGAAGAGCTGTAGCTTGACAACTTTGTCAAATGTACAGCTGTAGACAAAAAGATCCTTTCCACTTCCTGCATGTTGTGTATGTGACATAGTGAAGATATGTCACACCGTAACAATACACATACATGCCACCACATAATTACATACATGCCACCACATAATTACATACATGCCACCACATAATTACATACATGCCACCACATAATTACATACATGCCACCACATAATTACATACATGCCACCACATAATTACTCACAACTTCAGACAATATTTATTATGTCCCACACTAATCGAGTTTAGGAATGAATTAGTGGAATGGAACTTTTGTCCAGAACTGTACACTCCGTGGCCACATGTGTCAAGTGATGAAGTACTACGATAAGGAAGTATAAGCTTCACAACCTCGTATCATGAAAACACACAGTACTTTATTAATATTCCCCTCAGCTGGATATTGTAATGGTGTGTTGGTGAATGTTTTGGTTCCATTATCATCCTTTATGTTTTATCCTTTAAGAAACGCTAAGTGAGGAGACACGACTCTTGCTGCCGACTGTACATCTGAAACTTAAATGAGTAAATACACTAATTCAGTCAGGGTTACAAATGTCATCTGAATAAATACTAAACATTTCCAAACCCTGTGCTGTTATTCCAATGAAAACATAATATAGGAATAAAGTGGTTGGTTTATCTTCATCGTCCACCTCGAGTCCCAGGCTTAGATAACTAGGATTTGAGTAGATAAAGCCAGATAATACTACACTATGGGTGATACCACATTTGTCTCCTAAGTTATCTACTCCCAGATAACCCCGTAGGAGAGTATTGCCTGTAGTAATGTGGCCAATACTTTAAGGGTTTGGGCGCCCCTTCGGCCCTAGCCACTAGCTTTTAGTTCTTCAACTGTCCCTCTTTTCTTTCTATTTCCTTCCTGCTTGCTGTCTCACCTCTCTATCATTTTTTTCTGGCGCTATATTACCTCGCTGTTACGGCGTCTAATATCAATCAATCCCAAACTACTCTCAGATAACATCAGCTAGAAACACTAATGCTACAATAGGATGGCTGGGTAGGATAGTAACTCTGGTTGGTAATGTACTTAATAATTTCAAGGATTATAATTGTACAGTACATCTTCCATTGCTCGTTAGACACTTTTAGAATTTTTCTTACTCCTCTTAAATCCTTATTCTTCATAGTTTGTCATCCATGCTCTCTACTTTCTGTCTTGTGTGTTGGAAAGTGTGGCTTTAACACAGAGGCACAGTCATGCTAGAAGAAGCAAAATACCGAGCCTCAAACTTCCCCTAATTTCCGATGGAACTATAGGTGTAAAGTGGTGTTTGTAGACCACTGTATTCAATACTACAGGATCAGGGGTCAGTAATTATTCACATTTGTCGACCTTACATATTATACAAGATCATCCAGCGAGAATGTACAGTTGCCTCCACTAGTAACGAGCACGGTGTCTGGTGGACCAGGTAGAATGTGGCACCGCTATGTTTGTTTACCCGTAGTAATAGTAAATGAATGGAAAGAACTTATTCCTGCTATACAATCCATTACACTTCTACGAGTAAACAAACAGTGATACCACACCTCCCCAAACCCACCGGATACTGTGCTCGTTACTATTGGAGGCAACTTTACATGGATACAGTTGATCTTACTGACTACATCTCTGCTGGATGCTATGTCTAAAAGTTGAGTTTTCATTTCAGATACCAGGAACTTGCAATTCTCAACCTTCTTGATAATTTTGTGTAAAAAATAAGGCATCAGAACCTTGGGTCAGAATTTTTAACTCGCCGTTTGGTTTTCCACGTCTGCCAACCAATCATAAGGCATCATCCACCACTTCCTTCACTCTACCAGCTGTCACACCTCATCAAAGAGTGTCATACCTCTCTCAGTGTCACCAGCTTCAATTAAGAAAGAGTGTCACACCAACATCAACCTCAAGAAAGAGTGTCATACCTCTCCCAGGGTCACCAGTATCAGATATAACAAGGATGTTCCAGGTACCCAAATGAATATGTTACAAGTCAGGTAACCCCGATTCGAGGTCTACAATTGAACAACACATAAGCATTACAAGTGAAGACTCAACTTTGTAACAAGATATAGCCCAAGGAACTCATTGTCTGATAATGGGGTACAGGGCTTCCATAATGGGGTACAGGGCTTCCATAATGGGGTACAGGGCTTCCATAATGGGGTACAGGGCTTCCATAATGGGGTGCAGGGCTTCCATAATGGGGTACAGGGCTTCCATAATAGGGTATAGGGCTTCAATATGGCCTTGTCCTGTATTGGTCACAAAGAGCGAGGAGGTCTACAGTAGTTTATAAATATATTGGTGGACTTCCTCTATTCTAAGCTTGTGTATGCATCAAACCAAAACTAGCTTTGGTATTTAACATTTTCTTCAGATAAAATGATTCATAGGAGAAACTTCCTGTTATTTGAAAGCAGACATAGAATATTTACATAAACAACAGCTGAAATTCTCACAAGAGTATTTGTTGCATTTAAAGCTAAATATTGAAATACATTTGTGAGATCTCTTTCATTTTCAGTGAATTAACTAAGACAAACTCATAAGAGCTATGTGCAGTCATTGTAAACCATGTATTTTGTAATGTAGGATGTTGTGATGTATTATCAGTAGGAAAAAAAACACATTTGTATAGAAAGGCAGGAAAATTAAATAGAACATAAATTTAATTACCTGTATTTTTTTTTTGCATCTCTATAACCGAATGTATGTTACTGATATGAATTACAATCAAATTTCATGGTTCTAAAGGATCAAAAACAATTATAAGCTTATGCGCTCTCTGACTTCTCGTTGGTGGTGGCGGTGGAGACAACCTCGGAGTGGTTGTCACGACCATCAGTGGCGCAGGCAAGGCAGGGCAGCTTCTTCTCGAGGGCAGCACGGTACTTGGGGTGGCTGATGGCGTACACGATGGGGTTGTACACAGCGTTGGCCTTAGCGAAGACGGAGCCCCAGATGGAGAAGAGGGGAGTGACAGAGGCCTTGTTGATCATGCCAGCGAAGTTGATGATGAGGTAAGGGGTCCATGCCATGAACCACAGAGACACAGTCATGAGGGCAACCTTGGCAAGACGGCACTCAGCTGAAGTCTTCTGGGATTCCTCACTACGCAGGGACTTGACTCCCATCTTCTTGGCCTGTTCACGCATCTGCTTCTCATGGTTGGCCACAGCCTGGACAATGAAGAAGTACAGGTAGATGTTGGCAAGCAGAGGGAGGAAGTAAACAAAGACAGAGTAGATGTACAGATAGCTGTGGGAGAAAGCGTCCTCACTGAGGTAGTCAGTTCCACAGGCGGTCATGTTACCCTCAGGCACATAACGGTTCCAGCCGAAGAAGGGAGGCAGGCACCAGGCGAGGGACAAACCCCAGGTGAAGAGAATCCTCATCATGGCTCCCTTGGATGTGAGGGGCTCAGCGGACACACCCTTAACAATAACGTTGTAGCGGTCAAGGGTAATCCAGAGCATAGACCAGATGGACACACAACCATAGAGGGAGCCCAAGAAAGCATAGACCTCACAGAAGAAGGCACCAAGGGTCCAGGTCTGCCAGTAGCAAGAGATAACCATTGGGGGGAACATGCAGAACATCATTAGGAAGTCAGAGAGGGCCAGGTTGCAAACCAGCAGGTTGGCTGGAGTTCGGAGACTCTTGGTATTCAAGAAGACCCACAGGACGACGAAGTTGCCAGCGACAGACAGGCAACCCATCATCACCACCCAGAAGCCGACCAGGCTGTACCACAGGGGGTTCATAGGGGGGAATTGGTACCAGTGGGGATCGATCATGTGAAGGATCTCCTTTGGTACGGTATCAACCACCGTGTAGTTCCCAAATGGGTTGGTGGAGGGGAGGGTATCGGCAGCCATGTTGGCAGGATTGTCCCAGTAAGACATCTGGAAAGGAAAACAACTTTAGTGGATATGTACAGGACTTCATAATATACTGGATTTCAGAACCAGAGTAAGATTAGGGAGCATGTGTATTTTCTATGCATATCATTGAAATCCATGCTGTTAAGATTTTGCTTTACTTTCCTCCAATATAATGCATATTTTTATACATTTATCCTAAGGACGTTTATCATATAATATTAGGCATTCGGATATGGATACAGTCACCTTTATATTTCTCTTTACATGTTTCTCCACTTCTTATTTGACTGGTTATTGTTTGAGGAGGAGAACGCTTGAGGAGTCTCTATTATGACAATGGTTTCATGTTATCTGACTACAATTTGCTGTACACGGGAAATTTAAACATGGATTTTTCAGGTTGGTAGTAAGTATAAACAACAAGTGTCTGTTTATAATATTATGTTTATTTGCATACTTTGCTTGTGTGTTCGTGTTATGTGTAACGAAGTGGGTTGTGGTGAAGTGTGTTGTTGTTGATGTTTTCCTTGGGCAGAATGACCTCCTACCTTACTGGACCAGGGAGATTGGGGGAAGGTCTTTGATCCCACAGCCAGTGCTGTGGGCCCAAGTCCACGTTACCACAAGAGCTACAAGTGGGGCCGCACCTTCCATGAGACCAGTCCTGAAGGGACCATAAGGGGGAGGGAGTTTACACTGCTGCATACAAAGAGAAATACACCCCCGTGTGCTGGTGGTCCACACAGCAGTACACCTCACATGGGTTTTTAATGCATGTGGGCAGATTTTGTCAAATCCACTAGAAAGTGACCAGATCCTACAACAATCTGTATTCTAGCTCTGTGGAGGATGACTAATATTTACAGAGAATAAAGTCAGCCCCTCTGGGCAGTGAAGTGTGTTGTTAACTGAGTTGCTATGAAGTGCGTTTTTAAGTGCATTGCCCTGAGGTGTGTTGTGGTGGTGAGTTATGAAGTGTGTTGCCCTGAAGTGTGTTGTAAAGAGTGTTATGGTGAAGTATGTTGTTGTGAAGTGTCCACAACAACTTGATACAGGGAAGAAATAAGAAATAACATTAACTTACCTTGGAGAGTTTAGGTGCTGAAGAAATTCCACTGGACTACTTCAGACGCCTTGAGGAGTACCTGTGTGTGGTCCTGGACGGGTTGCTGGAGTAGCGACCTTCTGCGTCTGGGTGTCGAGTTGCTCTTGTACACCATCATATATACCCTACACTGACACACTCACCCACCTCACTAATTACGTTAACACACCACTCCCCACCCACCTCCTCAACCCCTCTTTTCTCTCTATACAGACACACGTAC
Source organism: Petrolisthes manimaculis (assembly GCA_034508575.1). Taxonomy (NCBI): domain Eukaryota; kingdom Metazoa; phylum Arthropoda; class Malacostraca; order Decapoda; family Porcellanidae; genus Petrolisthes; species Petrolisthes manimaculis. Next base: position 42,687 of record JAWZYT010003953.1, on the reverse strand, counting down.
ATACCTTATGTAAGACTTCTTAAAGAAAAACTACACACACACACACAAACACACACACATACATCTTAGTTAGCCCTTCTTGCACGAGGTTGGTTGGTTGGTTGCCTTGCTGTGTGTGTACCCTCAACTTCCTCTTTCGTTACACACACACACAAACACACACACTCTACAGTTTGGTTCAGAAGTTTTATTTGTCTGTCTGTCTGTCTTTTTTTGTACTTACAGGGGGGGTATTTACACAAGAGGTTATCTTTGGCTTATTTTGAATATTTCTTTCCAAAAGCGAGTTTGGTGACGAGGAAGAGGTGATTAGATTCTGTGAGTGATTCAGATTAGAGTCTGGTTTTAGAATAATTTCATTTTAAGAATATTTCTGTTTAAGGGGAGGGTATAGTTTTGACATTTTTGGAAATTATGATTCCTCCAAACTATTCCAGGCAACAGGATACCATTATTTTTCTTCATCTGGGTCTGTTTCCTGGCATACTTTGGAGGATTCAAGGGACTCCAATGTATCTAAAGTGTATCCTCCCCTTAAGAATAAGAGAGAAAACTTGGTGGTAAGTAACCTAAGATATATCATTCTCGCTAAACAACGAATGTATCCTTTTTAATTAAGGTTAACAAGCTGAAAAGTTTCTTCTCTACTTGAACTTTTATTAAACTTTACTGCTGAAATATTCATCATGAAGAATAGTGTCTCAATATTGAGTGTGAAGTTATATTTGTTTGTCATCGAATTAGACCACACCTCTTTATATGTTTACATCAACATTTGGTACACCTCAATTGATATGGGGTAGTGAAGATGGCAACATAAAAATGCATTTATCTCGAAACTTTTTTTTTTTTACATAAAAGTGAAAATAACTCGGTCTGTAATTATGCAATTCTATTCATTTTGGTCTCAGTATCTTCACGCTACTTGTATCTACTAACGTCGGAAAAAGAATAACTTATTTCAATTAAATACAAAAATGCCATAATTTTAAATATGAATTTCTCGAGGGAAAAAAATGTGAAAATTTGACTTGTGATGAAATATATATATTTTTTAGCTACGTTTAAAAAAATTCCGACGTTGGTACATCAGGGTGTCTCTTATCAATAGCAATAAGAAAATTTGATAATCTCTTCATAGTTTTGACGCCATTACATAATTTCAAAACACTCATAAGATAACGATTTTTTTTTCTTTGCGCGACATCCACAGCAGTTACGTTGATGAAATTTATATGACAGAAGCATCACATATCCCTGCACAACGTGTAAAAAAATGATTGATCTAGCTTAAAAACTAAGGTTGAAAAGACCGGAAATGTTGGAACAAGTTATATTTGTGAGACTCCCCCCCCTTAGGGAGTCAGTGATACACTTTTGGTACATTAGATGGCTACTGATTCCTTCTTAAGACTCCATGAAACACAGCCAGTCAATACAAAATAATGGTGTCCTGTTGTTTAGAAGAGTTTGAAGGAATCAGTTGTTCCAAATTTGCCAACACTATTACACTCCCTTAATCTCAGCCCAGTACTAGTTTAATTAAGGGGGTGTGGGAATTAGGGGACAGGCTTGGGGGGTGCGGGAGTAGGGGGACAGGCTTGGGGTGGGGTAGAAAGCCTGTCCCCTATTCCCGCACCCCCCCAAGCCTGTCTCCTTATTCCCGCACCCCCCAAGCCTGTCCCCTACTCCTACACCCCCTTAAGAGGAAATTCTCGTAATTGTTGGTGAATTGGAAGGTTTCTGATTCCTCCAAAGTATGCCAGAAAACAGATGCCTTCAATTTATGATATTAATAGGTATAATTGTGGTATAATTTCATCAATAAAAAAATTTCCCCTTAAACTTAAACCTATAACTATGAATTGAATGCATATATTATTATTATTATATGTTTAATTAATTGGTTCACATCTTTATAGGAGAAGTATAGCCAATAATTATATACTAATTGTTAAATCCTTATTGTCACTTTCATTAACTAACTGACCAAGTCATTATTTTATCTACTTATATTATTTTGATCCTGTCTTAATTAAGATGGAATTTAGGCAAAACTCCAGAAATCGACGAAAAATGACTTAGTCCATAATTATGTGTATTTAATATTTAATGCATAAAGTAACATACACAACAATCTATATCAATTATAGTCTAGATTTCAGAAACCTATAGTCTAGATTTCAGGAACCTATAGTCTAGATTTCAGGAACCTATAGTCTAGATTTCAGGGTAGGCACTTCCAAATTACCTTCTTGTCTCTAGTGGTAAAGTAACACAACCTATAGTCTAGATTTCAGGAACCTATAGTCTAAATTTCAGTAACCTATAGTCTAGATTTCAGGAACCTATAGTCTAGATTTCAGGGTAGGCACTTCCAATGACCTTTTTGCCTCTGTTGGTGAAGGTCCAGGTCTGTATTTGTAAGCGGTTGTTTGCCAGTTGGATGGGACAACGTGAGTCAGGACGGGCGTAGAAGCAGAGGGTGTACAGGGCCATCTCCAACTCCGGTGTGGTCCCCAGAAACACAGACCCCACAGGCTTGGGTTGGTTCAGCCATTCGAAGCGTGCCTTGACTATGCTCCCCTGTGGGTGTGGGTGTGTCGGTGAGTGGATGTAAATTAGTGGGTGGGTGAGTGGGTGTACATGAATGGGTGGGTGAGTGGGGGTAAATTAGTGGGTGGGTGAGTGGGGGTCATTCATTTGTTTACATGAATCACTGAAGGACAACAACATATTCCACCAAGCTATGCCAGAACACACACCACTTAAGGGGGTGCGGGAATAGAGGGACAGGCTTGGGGGGGGGGTAGGGGGGTACAGTACATGAGAGAAGATTTTACGGTGGTTTTTAAAGACTAATATATGTATGTATAGTCATGGTCAAAAGTCACGTACTGTACATACCTTGCCATTGAGATCGATGTGTCTCATGTAACCCTTGTAGTCTAGGTTACCCTCTGTCTCCCCCTTCCTAAAGTTGAGCCAGCTGTGAAAACCAGACACCTTTCCTCCTTTCAGTTCGCCCACAAACACGTGCTCGAAGCCAGAGGATGCTATTTGCCTTCCTCCTCGACGGTACTGTGTAAACCAGATGTTGTTGAGTGCTTGGCGTAGAGTTGTTCCTCGTAGTAGGTCTGTATGGAAAGAAAAGGTAGAAAATGTATAGGAAGAGAAGGTGGGCAGGCGTATGTATGTTGTTATAGGTGCATGGGTAGGGAAGGAGAGGAAAGAGTTTGTAGAGAAGAAGAGAAAGGGAGGGCAGGGAATGGAAGGGGTGGGAAAGGAAAGAGGTTGTAGGGAAGAAGAGAAGGGGATGGATAGGGGAAAGGGAAGGAAAGAGTATGGAAGAGGAAAGAGCTAATAGGGAAGGAATAGAGGAGGGGAAGGCAGGGGATGGATAGGGGAAAGGGAATAGAAAAACAGGAAAGGGAAGAGTGTAGGAAGATCTCATATAAAAAGTGGTGTGTGTGTGTGTGTGTCACCTACATACATACTGTACTTACTTTTCTGCGTAAGGAAAGTCTGAAGTTTCTATATAGTGTGTGAATGTGTGTGTGTGTATGTGTCACCTACATACATACTTACTTTTCTGCGTAAGGAAAGTGTGTAGTTACTGCATGGTGTGTATGTGTGTGTGTGTATGTGTCACCTGCATACTGTACTTACTTTTCTGCGTAAGGAAAGTGTGTAATTACTGCATGTTTTTTTTGTTTTGTTTTTTGTGTGTGTGTGTATGTGTCACCTACATACATACTGTACTTACTTTTCTGCGTAAGGAAAGTCTGTAGTTGTGTCATAACAGGTGTTCTCATGAGTGCATCTAGGAAGGCCCCCTCCTCAGTCTGTTCCTGTCGTGTGTGGTCCTCCCTCGTGTTGGTGTTGGCTTCATAGTTATCGAGTAGTTGGTTCATTCGACTCACTGTATCGCTGGCCATGGCACTTCGAGGCACGTTGGTAATAAGGCTAAGGGAGAGAGTGAAGTGAGGTGAGGTGAGGTTGAGTGAGGTGAGGTGAGATTAGGTTAGGTTAGGTTAGTTTACTGTAGGTTAGATTAGGTTAGATTTCTTGTAAGATAGAAAAAAACAGAAGAAGGATGAAGAATATAAACTCAATTAAAACTTAATACAAACATTCTTGCTGCGTTGTCATTGGTAGGTTAGGTTAGGTTAGATTTTTATGTAAGATAGAGAATAACAGAAGAAGCATAAAATTAATATAAACTTACTTAAACTCAATACTGTACTAAAATTCTTGTAGGTTAGGTTAGGTTAGGTTAGGTTAAATTAAGTTAGGTGAGGTTTGGTTAGGTTAGATTGATTAGGTTAGGTTAGGTTAGGTTAGGTTTTTATGTAAGATAGAGAATAACAGAAGAAGCATAAAATTAATATAAACTTACTTAAACTCAATACTGTACTAAAATTCTTGTAGGTTAGGTTAGGTTAGGTTAGATTAAGTTAGGTGAGGTTTTTATGTAAGATAGAGAATAACAGAAGAAGCATAAAATTAATATAAACTTACTTAAACTCAATACTGTACTTACATTCTTGCTGCGTTGTCATTAGTAGCACTGGCTGAGGTCCTGCCCTGATAGCTGATGCTGGGTTGGGTAAGGCTTTGGTCAACACGCAGAAAGTTCTCACTCTCCTGACGAAGTTCTGAGGTTGATATGGAAGGACGACCACCACTACTACCACCACTATTACCTGCACCTGGAGGAGTATGGTGCCCTTAGAATTATTACTGTTATTAATATTATTATTATTTTTTTTTTTTATTTTTTTTTTTTTTATTATTATTATTATTATTATTATTATTTTTATTATTATTATTATTATTATTATTATTATTATTATTATTATTATTATTATTATTATTATTATTATTATTATTATTATTATTATTATTATTATTATTATTATTATTTTTTTTTTTTTTTTTTTTTTTATTATTATTATTATTATTATTATTATTATTATTATTATTATTATTATTATACCCTCCCCCCAAGCCGGTCCCTCTACTCCTGCACCCCCCAAGCCTGTCCCCCTATTCCCACACCCCCCCTTAACCCAACTCACTAGATCCGGGTCCCGCTGTGGCCGCGGTAATTACGGGTTCGGTTACGGGTGTTCTTGTTGTTGTTGTTGTTGTTGTGCCGCTGCCCCTGTTGCAACCTGTCACGCCTTGGAGAGAGAGAGAGAGAGAGAGAGAGAGAGAGAGAAGGTGGGGTTTGTGTAGGAAGAAAAATAAACGAAAGGGAATATCAGAGAGAGAGAGAGAGAGAGAGAGAGAGAGAGAGAGAGAGAGAAGAGTTGAGAGAGAGAGAGAGAGAAGAGGAGGGGGTGGGAAGAGGAAGGGTGGGAGAGAAAGTTACGTGTCAGTTAATTTATGAACTCAACTGAACACATGTGATAAAAAGACACAAAGGGAATGACAGACAGATAGACAGACAGACAGATAGATAGACAGACAGACAGACAAAAGAGTGACAGAAAGACAGACAGACAGATAGACAGACAGACAGACAAAACAGTGACAGAAAGACAGACAGATAGACAGACAGACATACAGACAAAACAGTGACAGAAAGACAGACAGATAGACAGAAAAGCAGACGATAGACAGACAGACAGATAGACAGACAAAACAGAGTGACAGATAGACAGACAGACAGATAGACAGAAAGACATATAGACAGACAGACAGGCGGACAAGTTATGGTGGTGATGGTAGTGGTGGAGATTGTGGTAGTAGTGGTAGTGGTGGTTATTGTGGTAGTGATGGTAGTGGTAGTGGTAGTGATGGTAGTTATTGTGGTAGTGATGGTAGTGGTAGTGGTAGTGATGGTAGTTATTGTGGTAGTGATGGTAGTGGTAGTGATGGTAGTAGTGGTAGTGGTGGTCCTAGGATATGTTTCAGTTCAAATGAATATTTTTATTAGTCACTCTCAGTCACTCTCTCACTCTCACTCACTCACTCTCATTCTCTCACTCATCTATTCTTTAGTTTAAACACTCATTCACTGTCTCACTCTCACTATTTCACTCTTTCTCACACTCATTCACTCACTCACTCATTCTCTCCCTCACTCACTCATTCTCTCCCTCACTCACTCATTCTCTCCCTCACTCCCTCCCTCATTCACTCACTCATTCACTCATTCTCTCCCTCACTCACTCTCTCCCTCCCTCACTCACTCACTCCCTCACTCACTCTCTCCCTCCCTCCTTCACTCATTCTCTCCCTCACTCTCTCACTCGCTCACTCCCTCCCCTCCCTCCCTCACTCACTCACTCACTCACTCCCCTCCCTCACTCACTCACTTTCTCACTCAAAATTATTTACTAACCTGACACAGTCCAACACAGTAACGACAGCAACAGTATCGTCGGTCCCTTCATCTTCTTGGCTTTCTTATTTATCGTATCTATATACCTGGGATCAAAAGAGAGAGAGAGAGAGTGAGTGAGAGAGAGAGAGTGAGTGGGTGTACAGTACGTGTGTGATAAAGAGAGCAGAGAGGATGTAGTCTACGTGTGTGTGTGAGAGAGAGAGAGAGAGAGAGAGAGAGAGAGAGAGAAGAGAGGATCGAGTCTACGTGTGTGTGAGAGAGAGAGAGAGAGAGAGAGAGAGAGAGAGAGAGAGAGAGAGAGAGAGAGAATGTGTGTGTGTGTGTGTATAGATTCAGAAACTCCTACTTTTCACTACACTATAAACACCATTACTGAACACTCATACCCCTTCTTCCTCTCTCTGTGTGTGTGGTGTGTGTGTGTGGTGTGTGTGTGGTGTGTGTGTGTGTGTTATTGCAGCACACACGACACACTACCTTCCTCTTACTCACCACCACTTGTGCTAGAAATTGACAGATAATTATCAATGACGAAATGGTAATGGTTTGATTTTTAGCTATTTGTTATGTTATGTTATGTTTGTGTGTTACGAAATGTTTATGGTTTGTTTTTAGCTCTGTTATGTTATGCTATGTTACGTTATGTTATTATTATGTTGATGATCTGATTACACACACAGCAATTGGTTTGATATGATTGGGTTTAATTATAATTTGGATTGGGTTGGTATGGGTTAGTTATAATCTAAACTTGATTCAGATCAGTAAATAAAATAAATCACTGTACAAAAATTCAGTAGTAGTAGTAGTAGTAGTGGTGGTAGTAGTAGTGGTGGTGGTGGTGGTGGGAGGAGAGAGGGAGTGGTGTTGGTGGTGGTAGTGGTGGGAGGAGAGAGGGAGTGGTGTTGGTGGTGGTGGTGGTGGGAGGGAGAGGGAGATTTTAGTAGTAGTAGTGGTGGTGGTGGTGGTGATATTGGTGGAGGAAGATAGGGAGATAAAATAGTAGTGGTGGTGATATAGTGGAGGGAGAGATAACAAGAACACACACACACACACACACACACACACAGAATTAATGAAGGTGAACGAGAGATGGACTGACTGAGTGAGGTCCAGGGGATAACTGGGGCTGTTTTGGTGTGTACTCTCTCTCTCTCTCTCTCTCTCTTCGGTCCAATGGTGGGATGGTGTGTGTGTGTGTGTGTGTGTGTGGATGATGTGCACTTACCTCTCTCTCTCTCTCTCTCTCTCTCTCTCTCTCTCTCTTCGGTTCAATGGTGGAGATGGTGTGTGTGTGTGTGTGTGTGTGGATGATGTGCACTTACCTCTCTCTCTCTCTCTCTCTCTCTCTCTCTCTTTCCGGCCCTGTCGTGGTGGTGGTATGTGAGAGTTGGGGTGTGCGTGTGGAGAAGATGTAGGGGTGGGGGGGATAGAGGGGTTGGGGGTAGAGGGTAGAGGTGTGGGGAAGGTAGTACTAGGGGGGAGTAATGTCCTTGTCTTCTACTATCCCCACCCCCCCTCACCCCCACAGCTGCACCCCTTCCTCACCCCACCCCCCGAGGCCATTCTTTGTATAGTCAGACATTTGAAGGTTAGTGAGTCCTTCATACATTGCCACGAAACACACACACACACACACACACACCTATAATATATGGAAGGAGCTTGTTTCGTGGCATAGTCAGGAGGAATCAAAAGCCTCCAACAACAACAAGTCTCATACACGATCACCACGGGGTTCTTAAGGCTGCTATATATACACACATACACACACACACACACATCTATCTACACACACACACACACACACACACACATCTATCTATACACACACACACATACACACACACACATCTATCTATACACACATACACACACACACACACATCTATCTATACACACACACACACACACACACATCTATCTATACACACACACACACACACACATCTATCTATACACACACACACATACACACACACACATCTATCTATACACACATACACACACACACACACATCTATCTATACACACATACACACACACACACACATCTATCTATACACACACACACACACACACACACATCTATCTATACACACATACACACACACACACATCTATCTATACACACACACACACACATACACATCACGACAATCTACGAGGCACAACAACATCCTGAGGCACTGATAAGAGCACGTACTGACCGCTACAAAAACAGTCCCATACCCAAATAATGCTATATCTATATATCTGTCTCACCATCATAAATAACATCTTTCATTGTTGTATATTATATAAAACTAACTCTTCTCATCTCAATAAACCGTTTATTATTATTATTATTATTAATATTATTATTATTACACACACACACATTATATTTCAGTGTATATAATAAAAAGGCTTGAATTATGTGTATGTGCGCATACAGTGATTTGACACACACACACACACACACACAAACACACACACACACACACACACACACACACACACTATTATAATTATTATGAATGAAAAGTAATAATAAAAGATTGTATATGATTGTGTACTTGTGTATGTATTGTACAAATAATGACCACACACACACACACACACACACATTTACCTACCGACCTGTTTTCGTGGAATAATGACTCACACACCTGCTAACACACTTGTCATAACACACACACACACACACACACACCAAATGTAAACACCTGGTGGATAATGTTGAATAGATAAGTGGTTAGTTAGTATTCCTTGTCTCTGTATACTATACTGTTCTTTGGTCTACTTAAATTAGCTTATTTTTATTCATTTTGTAGAGATTTAGTTTCACACACACACATACACACACACGTATATTCTCTCTCTCTCTCTCTCTCTCTCTCTCTCTCTCTCTCTCTCTCTCTCTCTCATACACACACACACACGTACTCTCTCTCTCTCTCTCATACACACACACACACGTATTCTCTCTCTCTCATACACACACACACGTATTCTCTCTCTCTCATACACACACACACACACGTATTCTCTCTCTCTCTCTCTCATACACACACACACGTATTCTCTCTCTCTCATACACACACACACACACATATAGATACATACATATATTTTCAGCCTATGTCTGCCCTCATGTTAATAAACCGTTTATTATTATTATTATTATTACTATTATTATTACATTCTCTCTCTCTCTCTAACACACACACACACACACACACACACACACACACACACACACACACACACAGTACCCCTTTATCTTCTCCCTTGCACTCGCTTGAAAAAATCAGGGAGAGAAATAATATGATGGAAATATCTAAATTCTAAATGGATGAAAGAATTTAATATAGGAAATTAATTATAAGCAAAGTATTAATTAAAGAGTATAGGCCTAATTATAACCAAGCTACAACACACTCAGAAAAAATAGAGAGAGAGAGAGAGAGAGAGAGAGAGAGAGAGAGAGAGAGAGAGAGACTATACGTGTGTGTATGTCGTGGTGGTGGTGGTGGTGGTGGGTTAGGGTCTGTATATTGCGACGTATATGTATATTGTTGCACTCTCTCTCTCTCTCTCTCTCTCTCTCTCTCTCCTTATGTTGTTGCACTCTCTCTCTCTCTCTCCTTATGTTGTTGCACTCTCTCTCTCTCTCTCTCTCTCTCTCTCTCTCTCTCTCTCTCCTTATGTTGTTGCACTCTCTAATGTCCTCAACTGTACACGCACCGGATATATATTGTGTTGTTGATAAAGTGTTGATGTGAATTGACCTTTTAAAGTACAGTCAAACCCAAGGCATATAAAAAGAGTGATTATTTATGTTGGTAACTCTGGAGCAGCTGAATCCTCCAAACTATTCCAAGCAACAGACTATATATTATTATTATTATTATTATTATTATTATTATTATTATTATTATTATTATTATTGTTGTTATTGTTATTGTTATTATTAATATTATTGTTATTGTTATTGTTATTGTTATTGTTATTATTATTATTATTATTATTATTTGTTACTTTTATTATTATTATTATTATTATTATTATTATTATTATTATTATTATTATTATTATTATTATTATTATTATTATTATTATTATTATTATTATTATTATTTTAGCTCTTCTGGTTCTATTTTTCGACTTTTTTTTTTACTTTCCTATAAAATTTCCTTGGGTGATTAATTCTGACTTGTTTTTTTTTTTTTTTTTTTTATAATTGGCCGGAGGGAGTGGTGGGTGTGGAGAGAGCGCTATCCCTATCTCGTGTGGACCGTCAGATCTGTTGTGGTCTATGTATCAACAGTATGTAACTCTCTCTCTCTCTCTCTCTCTCTCTCTCTCTCTCTCTTTCTATTTTAAATTTCACATGTACACTAACACACACACTCTCTCTCTCTCTCTCTCTCTCTCTCTCTCTCTCTCTCTCTCTCTCTCTCTCTCTCTCTCTCTTAAATTACACATATACACTAACACACACACACACACACTCTCTCTCTCTCTCTTAATTTACACACATACACTAGCACTCTCTCTCTCTCTCTTAAATTATACATATACACTAACACACACACACACACACACACTCTCTCTCTCTCTCTCTCTCTCTCTCTCTCTCTCTCTCTCTCTCTCTCTCTCTCTCTCTCTCTCTCTTTCTATTTTAAATTTCACATGTACACTAACACACACTCTCTCTCACTCTCTCTCTTAATTTACACACATACACTAACACACACACACACACACTCTCTCTCTCTCTCTCTCTCTCTCTCTCTCTCTCTTTCTTTCTCTCTCTCTCTGATTGCCTCGTGGGAAAATAGAGAAACTAAACACACCTGACTGTCAATCACTCCCTCATCCCTGCACATGTGTCTGTGTGTGTGTGTGTGTGTGAGTTTTCGGACATCTGTGTGTGTGTGTGTGTGTGTGTGTGTGGTGATACGAGTTTGTGTGTGGGTGGGTGGGTGTGTGTGTGTGTGTGTGTGTGTGTTTTGGGACATCTGTGTGTGTGTGTGTGTGGGTGGGTGGGTGGGTGTGTGTGTGTGTGTGTGGTGATACGAGTTTGTGTGTGTGTGTGTGTGTGTGTGTGTAATATGAGCTTACGTGTGTGTGTGTGTGTATGTATGTGTGTGTGTGATATTAGTTTACGTACTATTGGCCACACTAATTCGTAAACACACTGTTATTTTCAAGAGTTTACAACATATAGAAAATATAAGACTACGTAACTGCAATACAACTTTATCATTGTTATTTTTTTTTATTTTTTTTTATTTTTTTTGCAGTCACTGAGTTATTTGGTAGTACCTTTTTTATATATATATATATGTTCTGATACTGGGATAATAATGTAGAATAATGACCTCTCTTTACAAATAGCCTGTGTAAGAACTCATTTTGCCAACTGTACATGTGTGTGTGTGTGTGTGTGTGTACTGTTGCATCTATATCAGCGTGTGAAGTAACGTGATAGCATCGTTATACTTTACATACATACATACACACACACACACACACACACGGAAAAACCCAAATAATTAAAATTTGGCCCCGTGATAAAAAAATTTGGACCCGTGATAAAAAAATTTGGACCCGTGATACAAAAGTTATATTATTTGTTTCATAATCATCAATAGGTTACATGTTTACTGAAATATTACTTGAAGGGGAGTAACATGAATGGCTGATGTGTGTGTGTGTGTGTGTGTGTGTGTGTGATCTTATACACACACACACACACACAGATACCCCAAAACACACACTCACACACACACACAAACATAAACTCGTATCACACACACACACACACACACAGAGAGATACCCCAAAACACACACACACACAAGTAAACTCGTATCACACACACACACACACACACACACACACACACAACTAATCAATGTGTATCAAACAACAAACATATGGTTATCCAAACAGTTTTCTCACGTGTTAGTTCTATCTCACTATCTCATCATAATTGGAGGCTTCTGATTCCTCCTGACCATGCCACGAAACAAACTCCTTCTCTATATTGGGTGTTTCGTGGCTGCATTTGAAGGACTCATTTATTTTCAATTTTCTGACTACATCATTCTCAGGGTCACTTAATGAATGACTTTTATATTTCATCTCTACTTATAACTTTTGTGTTTAGCTTTTATTGTTTTTCCTTAATATTTCACTATTATTATTATTATTATTATTATTATTATTATTATTATTATTATTATTATTATTATTATTATTATTGTTGTTATTGTTATTATTATTATTATCATTATTATTATTATTATTATTATTATTATAATTTCTTAATTTTATATTTCCCTAATATAATTTCATACTTTTATATTTCACTATTATTATTATTATTATTATTATTATTATTATTATTATTATTATTATTATTATTATTATTATTATTATTATTATTAGTATTATTATTATTAAATTATTTGTTTTTACTGTATATTCAACTAGTATTAAATATTGTATGATTCACGATTATTCTTTACTAATTACTATTTATTTATTTATATACTTAATTATTTATTTACTATAGTATTCACTATTACAGCAGTGTAAACTCCCTCCCCCTTATGGTCCCTTCAGGGCTGGTCTTATGGAAGGTACGGCCCCACTTGTAGCTCTTGTGGTAACGTGGACTTGGGGCCACAACACTGGCTGTGGGATCAAAGACCTTCCCCCCAATTTCCATGGCGGTCGGAGGCCCCCAGACTCCCTTGTCCAGTAAGCTCTGGTCCCATCTCCCTGGGATGTGCTTCAGTAGCCCTGACATATAGGGACATGCAGCCCCTCCTTTATTTTAATTTGTTTTTTCCCTGCGACCAGAGTGTACCAGGGGTCTGTGGGGCAGGAGGCCATTCTGTCCAGGAAAACATCAACAACAATAACAACAACAACAACTTCGCCTCAATCTTCCTTCTGTGATTTAAAGCGTCATTATTTTCTTATGGATGAAATATATCGTAGGGCAAAATGATGTCTTCAAACTTGTTATAAATCAAATCCATATACTCACCACTTTATATTATAGTATATAATAAAAGTGTATGTATATAAGATAATGAGCGTGTGAAAATATTTGATTGCGTGCCTGGTTTGTGTCTGCGGGAAAGAGGGTGCGTTGGGGGATGGGGGAGGGGGGAGGAGAGGAGGAAGGAGGAAGGAGGAAGGACGGAGGGGTGGAGGGGGAATAAGGGAGTGGCGATGAGGGATAATTGGGGATGAGGGAGGGATTGGGAAACTTCTAAGGTGAGTATATATATTTATGTTGGAGTGAGTGAAGTGTGTGTGTGTCAGCCAACAGTTGTCTCTCTTCATACAGACATGAAGATTCTCCTCCTCCTTCTACTCTGCGCTCTAGGTCAGTTAATCAAAGGACCCTGTGATGTAGTCAGAAAATTGGAGGTAAATGATTCCTTCAAATATTGCCACAAAACACATGAGTACATGACTGAAATTGCTCTTATTCTCTTAAAAATCCAACAATAACAAACGATTGTCTCTCCCTCCCTCCTTTTGTACAGGGGCACAAGGACAGTCTATATCCTGTGTGGGCCGTTGTGGTGTCAACGATGGAATAAGTTCCTGTCAATGTAATAGTTTGTGTACCGACTACGGTGACTGCTGCTCTGACTTCGGGACTGTGTGTATGACTTGCCAGGACCGCTGTGGGGAGGGTTACCTTTATTCCAAACCTTGTCAGTGTAACAACGAATGTGGATCTCATGGCAATTGCTGTAGTGATTATGATGAACTTTGTGGTGGTAGGTTATATCCTTTGTATGTAGTAATATGTATATATGTGTATGGTCACGAGTCATATAAGTCTGATTCAACTGCCCCTCTTTTCTTTCTATTTCTTTCCTGCTTGCAATGTCACCTTTTTATCGCACTATATGACCTCGCTGTTGCAGCACCTAATATCAATCAATCATACTAGTTTCCTCACCTCTCTGTCACCTTTCCCTGGTGCTATATGACATTGCTATTGTGGCGCCAAATATCAATCAATCAATAAAGGTCTTGTCAAAGTTTCGAGTCATCACTGGAGTTGGCTACCATCTACCAAGTCATGAAGCAAGTATGGAAATAAAACCCTTACAGACTCTTAAACTAAAAAAACAACAAACAGAAACGTTTATTGATACGTTTATTGATACGTCTCCAGGATATTATAGTTCAGTATGGTGTGAATGTTTATTGTTACATCTCCAGGATATTATAGTTCAGTATGATGTGAGTGTTTATTGATACATCTCCAGGATATTATAGTTCAGTATGATGTGAGTGTTTATTGATACATCTCCAGGATATTATAGTTCAGTATGATGTGAATGTTTATTGATACATCTCCAGGATATTATAGTTCAGTATGATGTGAATGTTTATTGATACGTCTCCAGGATATTATAGTTCAGTATGATGTGAATGTTTATTGATACGTCTCCAGGATATTATAGTTCAGTATGATATGAGTGTTTATTTGATTATTATCCTTCAAGAAGCACTGAGAGGCAACATGACTTTTGACCTAAACTTGTCCCTTAATATCAGGTATAGGAGGTGGAGTGACGGACCAAGAACTTTGGGATCTGACTGAACAGATGTTTGCCGCTGACATAAACAGTGTTGGTGACCAGTTGGTAATTGACCTTCAGGGACAAGGCACGTCAGGAGACCTCGCTCCAGGACCGTGAGTCTGTAGTGTTTACGATGGTGTAGTACCTGTACGATGGCTCTGTAGTGTGTTTATGGAGTCATCGTATTGGTACTAAGCCATTGTTAATACCATGAATATTCTTGTATGGATCATAGTACTATACATGAGTGGTTGTTTGAAAGGACTTACTGGACACAACAACGACAACACAACATTAATCTTTACTCAAACAGACTGTTTGTATCGGTGCCTCCTGAAGCCCTCAGTGGTCCCACCTTGAGTACCTTCGTACAGCTTCAAGACAACTATATTCCCTCTGTCACTGAGTCTGAGGTGGAGGATGTTACAGAGGTGACTGAACAACAGGCCTTCTTAGATGCTGTCATGGCAACAGAAGTCATGCAGTTGGCTGAGACTTTCCTACAGAGCAAAAGTAAGTCCATCCCTTTATTTCCTTTATCTCTCCTTGTCTTCATTATCACTTGTCCCTCCTTCCTTTCTACTTCTAGTTGTCTCTGCTATATCTTCCCCACAACTGTAACTGTAACTGTAACATACAGTTTCCACGACAACTGTCTCCTTTTCTTTCCTCTTTTCCTTCCTTCAGTGTTATACCTTCTTTCAGAGCAAACATGAGTTCTCTAAGTTAAAACAAATGTATATATGTTCACCATTCTTTACCTAAACAAGGATTGAATTCCTTCCTCACCAACATATATGTACAAATGTACATATATACAAATGTACATATGTTCATCATTCTTTACCTAAACAAGGATTGAATTCCTTCCTCACCAACATACTCTCCTCTAGGATAACAATTTATTCATTTTATATGAAAACTCTTTTCTTATGAGTAACTTCTTTCCTCAGATCTTGTTACTTCTCTGAGGGACAAACTGGATGAGATGTGGTTCACAATGTATACTCGGTCTGGCAGCATTGTGGGTTCCTCTGGGTTTGAGCACGTATTCGTTGGGGAGTTGAAGAACGGGGCTGTGTCTGGCTTCCATAACTGGGTGTCCTTCCAGAAAGAGGAGGCAGAAGGCGACCTTAACTATGAAGGATATGAGAAAATTGTCGACCTTGGGACCACGGTGAGTAGAGCAGTGGTTTATGGCCCATTTGTGTATTCACAGTTGCCAGCACTTATAACTAGTACAGTCTTCGTTGTCATACCTCTTGTCCTGTACTAGTTATAAGTGCTGGCAATTGTACATACACCTATATATACATATGTACACAGTTGTATATGTGTACTGTATATTCTCACAATAACAAAGAGCAATAAATAAATTTTGACCACCTACCCACAGACTGACAGACTAATAAGTAACCTCTCTCTTCATTCCAGGGTTCCATCATTATGCACCACTTCAACTGGCTAACAGAACCCAAGACCATCGGGTCCATGTACATTGGAACCTCCCCAGAGCTGGAAATGGCTGCCTACACCGTGTGCTTCTTGGCTCGTCCTGACTCCTTGTGTCCAGCTCAGATGAATAGCTATAAGTTCCAGATCCAAACTTGGACTCTGGGTTATAATGGCCTGGTTCTTGTAGGTAGTGCTTACCCTGACATCTAAAGGAGTAGTTAGTAAAGGAGTTAGTAAAGTAATTAGTCTTAAGGAGTTAGTAGTGACTATACACTTAACAGACTGATGAATGAGGGGGACAGTTCGAGAGAGTACGTCTTTGGGGATATATTTACAAGAAGTGATGTTCGATAACCATGGTGCTATCGTTTCATCCACCATAACCCTTACCCATGACTCCTTCTTTCTTGCATACGGAACCCTGAAGTACTATTACAACTCTAGTGTATACCTTCCAGGAAATAAAGCTTAACTGGTGGATGGAAAACATTGTGTGTCATTTATTGTAGAGTCTAACCTAAGTTCATGTGTCGCCCTTTGTGGACCTGAGCTAAAAATAGTATTCCTTTTCTCTTGTTGGTAAATTGAAAGGTTACTGATTCCTCTTAACTGTGCCAGAAAACAAACCTCCTCAATGGTAGTAATAGGGGATCTGCTTCATGGTATAATTTGAGGGAGTCACAGACCTTCCAATTTACCCTCAATCTCTTCCTAACCACTAGACAGCAGGCATTATCTATGGTAGTAACTGTTTCTCTAGGATCTATCTCCACTCCCATGGTCACTATATAAACAACACATTTGATGGCTAATAGCTTGTAAACCACTCACGTTGCATAAATGAATAAATGATAGAGGATATTGAAATACAAGTGTTTAGCCGTCTCCTTCTGTAGGATGGGTAGTCAGCTTAGAATGACCCCAACTCAAAATTAACTTTTTTACTTTATATACATATCTAAGTATGTTTTCATACTTTTGGTATAAAACTTGTCAGAATCACATTTTTCAACACAACAATATGAAAGTATTGTCTTTTTCACGTGCATTTATGATAAATACAGGAAAAGGAGGAATGATGAATGTATGTCCTTCCAGCCTCACTGTTTGAGTAAGATAGACTGTTTGGTTGGTAGGGCCACTGGCCTAAGGAGGAGTCCCTATAAGCACACAATCAGTGTTGCCACCCAAGACAATCAAACCATGTTATGGGCTATACAATTGAAAAAATAACTGATTTGACTTGAATTATTCTTCTCACCCTCGGTCCTCCACACTTGTTGCTGCTGACGAGAATCTTCGTCACACGCGGTTTTAGGATTGAGACCCTCTCTCTCTCTCTCTCTCTTCTTTACATCAGTCATACCATATTTCACTTACTTTCTGCCTTTCCTATAAAATTTCCTGTACGAAGTATGCCGGAGGGAGTGGTGGGTGGGGAGAGAACCTTCTACTTTCCTATCCCTATCTTCGACTATCACTGGGGAGTAATCAGTAATATATTCTCTATAACCAGGCAGTAATACAAAAATTGGATAACCTCACGTGGACTGTAAGGTATGTAGTGGTCTGTGTATCTATGTATCTGTGTATCTCTCTCTCTCTCTCACGTGGACTGTAAGGTATGTTTTGGTCTGTGTATCTATGTATGTAACTCTCTCTCTCTCTCTCTCTCTCTCTCTCTCTCTCTCTCTCTCTCTGATTGCCTCGTGAGAATAATGAGACAGAAAACACACCTGAACACACCTGCCTCAGATTTCCCCTATTCACTTCTGTTTTATTTATTTATTTTATTATATATATTATTATTTTTTTTTGTGGGATGCGTGAGACTCCATTATTTATATCGGTGTGTGTGTGTGTGTGTGTGTGTGTGTGTGTGCATGGGGGAGAGAAGGGTAGTCTGGGCTGGTGTGTGTGTGTGTGTGTGTGTGTGTGTGTATAAGATCACACACACACACACACACACACACACACACATCAGCCATTCATGTTACTCCCCTTCAAGTAATATTTCAGTAAACATGTAACCTATTGATGATTATGAAACAAATAATAATCTATTTTTTTTATCACGGGTCCAAATTTTTATTATTTGGGTTTTTCCGTGTGTGTGTGTGTGTGTGTGTGTACTCATATCACATTCACACACATGTATACACTCTAAACACACACACACACACACACACACACAGTCATACACCAAGATAATATACTTGCGTTTCACCGTTTTTATATTATTTTTATATTTACATCTGTAGATATTATTTGTATGTTTAGTGAAATATACTGTAGGATAAAATGATGTCTTCAAAACTTGCTATAAAATCAAATCCATAATATTATCTATTTTATATAGTAATGAAAGTGTTAACCTATAAGATAATTAATGTATATAATATTATGTAATTGTAAATTGAAGAGGGAATAAGGAAGGAAGGATGAGGGAGGGAGAAGAGGGAATAAGGAAGGAAGGATGAAGGAGAGAATAGAGGGAATAAGGAAGGGAGGATGAAGGAGAGAATAGAGGGAATAAGGGAGGAAGGATGAGGGAGGGAGAAGAGGGAATAAGGGAGGTAGGATGAGGGAGGGAGAAGAGGGAATAAGGGAGGGAGGATGAGGGAGGGAGAAGAGGGAATAAGGGAGGTAGGATGAGGGAGGGAGAAGAGGGAATAAGGGAGGTAGGATGAGGGAGGGAGAAGAGGGAATAAGGGAGGGAGGATGAGGGAGGGAGAAGAGGGAATAAGGGAGGAAGGATGAGGGAGGGAGTAGAGGGAATAAGGGAGGGGTAATGAGGGATAAGGGGGGATGAGGGAGGGAGTGGGAAATATCTATGGGTGAGTAAGCCTATATATATTGTGTTGAAGTGAGTGAAGTGTGTGTGTGTTCTGAGTGTGTGTGTCAGCCAACAGTTGTCTCTCCTCTCACAGACATGAAGATTCTCCTCCTCCTTCTACTCTTCGCTCTAGGTAAGTTAATCAAAGGACCCTGTGATGTAGTCAGAATATTGGAGGTAAATGATTCCTTCAAATATTGCCACGAAACACACACTCCTATATGGAAGGAGCTTGTTTCGTGGCATAGTCAGGAGGAATTTAAAGCCACCAGTTCTCATATAAGATCACAGGGTCCTTAAGTCATTCGTCAAGTGCAAAAAATAAAAGAAAAAATATGTCTTGCATCAGGTGAATATAAATAAGTGAGCAATTTGAGTGAACCAACATTATTTCTATACTCTACAATAAATCAGACAATAACAAAGTAAATAAACCATTCTCTCTTTTCTATTTTCTTGTCTACAGGTTTCAGAGTACATGCAGTATATACATAATTTCTGGGTCGTTGAATAACTTGGGTACATGACTGAAATTGCTCTTATTCTCTTAAAAATCCAACAATAACAAACGATTGTCTCTCCCTCCCTCCTTTTCTACAGGGGCACAAGGACAGTCTATATCCTGTGTGGGCCGTTGTGGTGTCAACGATGGAATAAGTTCCTGTCAATGTAATAGTTTGTGTACCGACTACGGTGACTGCTGCTCTGACTTCGGGACTGTGTGTATGACTTGCCAGGACCGCTGTGGGGAGGGTTACCTTTATTCCAAACCTTGTCAGTGTAACAACGAATGTGGATCTCATGGCAATTGCTGCAATGATTATGATGAACTTTGTGGTGGTAGGTTATATCCTTTGTATATAATTATATGTATATAAGCATGTGTACGTTCATGAGCCATAGTAAATATTCAGGTCTTGTGGTTCGTAATGGGAGTTGAGATGAGTGTTCGAACCTCTCGGGTCAGTTTTCTAATGCATGTCCAAGTTGTCCATTTGGAGGCATCATTTGCAGGAATCGGTAGTTGTGTATAGTTGGCTGTAAGAATCCTGTCACCACATCTACCAAGTCATGAAGCAAGTATGGAAATAAAACCCTTACAGGCTCTTAAACTAAAACAAACAAACAGAAATGTTTATTGATACATCTCCAGGATATTATAGTTCAGTATGGTGTGAGTGTGTTTGATTATTATCCTTCAAGAAGCACTGAGAGGCAACATGACTTTTGACCTAAACTTGTCCCTTAATATCAGGTACAGGAGGTGGAGTGACGGACCAAGAACTTTGGGATCTGACTGAACAGATGTTTGCCGCTGACATAAACAGTGTTGGTGACCAGTTGGTAATTAACCTTCAGGGACAAGGCACGTCAGGAGACCTCGCTCCAGGACCGTGAGTCTGTAGTGTTTACGATGGTGTAGTACCTGTACGATGGCTCTGTAGTGTGTTTATGGAGTCATCGTATTGGTACTAAGCCATTGTTAATACCATTAATATTCTTGTATGGATCATAGTACTATACATGAGTGGTTGTTTGAAAGGACTTGTTGGACACAACAACGACAACACAACTTTAATCTTTACCCAAACAGACTGTTTGTATCGGTGCCTCCTGAAGCCCTCAGTGGTCCCACCTTGAGTACCTTCGTACAGCTTCAAGACAACTATATTCCCTCTGTCACTGAGTCTGAGGTGGAGGATGTTACAGAGGTGACTGAACAACAGGCCTTCTTAGATGCTGTCATGGCAACAGAAGTCATGCAGTTGGCTGAGACTTTCCTACAGAGCAAAAGTGAGTCCATCCCTTCATTTCCTTTATCT
The DNA here is from genome assembly GCA_034508575.1 of Petrolisthes manimaculis. Taxonomy (NCBI): domain Eukaryota; kingdom Metazoa; phylum Arthropoda; class Malacostraca; order Decapoda; family Porcellanidae; genus Petrolisthes; species Petrolisthes manimaculis. Next base: position 21,606 of record JAWZYT010003953.1, on the reverse strand, counting down.
CTCCTTGTCTTCATTATCACTTGTCCCTCCTTCCTTTCTACTTCTAGTTGTCTCTGCTATATCTTCCCCACAACTGTAACTGTAACTGTAACATACAGTTTCCACGACAACTGTCTCCTTTTCTTTCCTCTTTTCCTTCCTTCAATGTTATACCTTCTTCCAAAGCAAACATAAGTTCTCTAAGTTAAAACAAATGTATATATGTTCACCATTCTTTACCTAAACAAGGATTGAATTCCTTCCTCACCAACATATATGTACAAATGTACATATATACAAATGTACATATGTTCATCATTCTTTACCTAAACAAATGTACATATGTTCATCATTCTTTACCTAAACAAGGATTGAATTCCTTCCTCACCAACATACTCTCCTCTAGGATAACAATTTATTCATTTTATATGAAAAATCTTTTCTTATGAGTAACTTCCTTCCTCACCAACATACTCTCCTCTAGGATAACAATTTATTCATTTTATATGAAAACTCTTTTCTTATGAGTAACTTCTTTCCTCAGATCTTGTTACTTCTCTGAGGGACAAACTGGATGAGATCTGGTTCACAATGTATACTCGGTCTGGCAGCACTGTGGGTTCCTCTGGGTTTGAGCACGTGTTCGTTGGGGAGTTGAAGAACGGGGCTGTGTCTGGCTTCCATAACTGGGTGTCCTTCCAGAAAGAGGAGGCAGAAGGCGACCTTAACTATGAAGGATATGAGAAAATTGTCGACCTTGGGACCACAGTGAGTAGAGCAGTGGTTTATGGCCCATTTGTGTATTCACAGTCGGCAAAAAAAAAGTTTCGTTACCACCCCTACATTAATTTTAACATTAGTAAGCACGGTAGGGCTGGTACTCCGCCGACTGGGCAGCTGATGCTTCGTCATCAGAGACGGGTATCTTCTTCAGCCCAGTCGATAATACTCATGCCGCGGTAGTGACAACTTTTTTATATAACAAATTTAGCTGATTTTAAATTAAATTTTGAGTGTTCAAGAACTCTTACTATTTAACTATTCATTATTAAACATAAGGAAATGTGTTTGATTTTTTTAGAACGAGAATAACTGTGAAATACCCAGAAAAAATAGCACTGGGTTAAGCAACGTCATCCATTCTTGAATGCCCATGAGACACTGAGGGAGGGGCACGGAGGGTGGGCGTGGGTGGCCCTCGCGTCACGCCTGACTGTACCAACATTACATCACACTGTTAAAAGGATGGTAACGAAACCCACTGACTGACAGACTAATAAGTAACCTCTCTCTTCATTCCAGGGTTCCATCATTATGCACCACTTCAACTGGCTAACAGAACCCAAGAACATCGGGTCCATGTACATTGGAACCTCCCCAGAGCTGGAAATGGCTGCCAACACCGTGTGCTTCTTGGCTCGTCCTGACTCCTTGTGTCCAGTTCAGATGAATAGCTATAAGTTCCAGATCCAAACTTGGACTCAGAATTACAATGGAAAGGTTGTTGTAGGTAGTGCTTACCCTGACATCTAAAGGAGTAGTTAGTAAAGGCGTTGGCAGAGTGGATGCTGTGATGGACTGCGAATGTCATGGACCTGAGTTCGTGTCCACAAGAAATCATCTGGGGTTTTTCTCCACTGAAGGAATAAACAAACAATCAATAAATCATTGACAAAATAATTCTTTCTCTCACATGCACATACACACAACCTTCTGATCCTCTCTCTCTTTTTCTCATACACACACAACCTAACCTTCTGATCTTCTCTCTCTCTCTCTCTCTCAACCTACTTATCCTCTCTCTCTCTCTCTCTCTCTCTCTCTCTCTTGTATAGGTTAGTTAAAACAGCAAAATCAAGCAGCCTCGAAAGGACCAGTAGGTTTGTTGCTGTTTGAATATCTATTGCATCTCTCTCTCTCTCTCTCTCTCTCTCTCTCTCTCTCTCTCTCTCTCTCTCTCTCTCTCTCTCTCTCTCTCTCTCTCTCTCTCTTCCTGTTCCTCAAGGTGGTGTCAGTAAGGCTTCTTTAACTAACCAGCTTAACATCGAAGTCTTACACTGCCACCTCAGCTTTGCCTGTCTTGTGCGAGAGAGAGAGAGAGAGAGAGAGAGAGAGAGAGTGAGAGAGAAAGAGAGAGAGAGAGAGTGTGTGTGTGGGTGTGTAGTTGTGTACAGCTGGGCTTGAGAGGATGTGAAGTACTGTAGGCTATGGTGAATATACAGTAGGTATAATGTTGTTGTGAGTGAGATGTTATACTGTTTCACACACACACACACACACACACACGCACACACTGACTTTATACTCTTTCACACACACACACACACACACACTGACTTTATACTCTTTCACACACACACTGACGTTATACTATTTCACACACACACACACACTGGCGTTATACTCATTTACACACACACACACATTGGGAATAAAGTAACATGAGAATTACGACCCAAAGACACAAATTCAAGTCTCAATCACAGTCAATATAATATCATACTAATTATTATTAAGCTCCTCAAAGTTCATCACTCTTAAGGGTGGATGGGAATAAGGGGGCAGGCTTGGGGGTGGGGGTTAGGGGGGTGCGGGAAACCACGACTGTACACCCATTTTGAGAACTATACCAAGAATAGTTAGGGCTTTTCTTCTGTGACGAAAACAAGAGAACACATTTAGCACGACACCGACGAGTTTGTTGTCTGTATGACGTCAACACAAACTGACGTACGGACAAGGGATTACGGGCTTATTTCAGTTTTCCTTTTACCCACTTTGGCACTTACTAATAAAGGTGTTGTGGTCCAATTAGGAATAGGAGCAATTTTAAGGACATTTTATAGCTATAACTAGACCTATGTAAATATCCAAACGAATCCATCAGCAGTAAAATATACATACTATGCAATTTTATATATATATTTTTATTTTGGGCAAGGTAAATCTGACAAAGAATAATAATCAAATATATAAAATCACTCAAAAATCGCCATATATATATATATGTAAGTAAATCAAAATTGATATAAAGTTTATTATTGACAGTAAAAATAACAGTAGGCCCGGCACCCCTCGAGCAATGGCGGCCATGATTGTTTACAAAATATGACAGGCTGATTAATTACTAATGAAAGGGAAAAAAAAAGGACATTTAAGATATATTCAACTTCTCAACAGCTCCAGAATCAACCCAGAGCATTTCCAAGTATCATAACGAAGCCACCATAACCAGGGAAATGGGGTAAAATAGGTGAAGTATGGTAAATATTATGGTTTTGATATTCATAACTTAACTTCTGAGTAGTTTGTGTATGTAGGAGTGTTTTTATCATTATTATGTGTTTATTTTGTTACATTACCGAGCCTCCATGATCAGGGAAATGGGGGGAGGGAAAATAGGTGAGGTATGTTAAATATGACTTTGATATCTAATAGGGTTTCGTTAATTAAATGATAAATAGACATGCAATTAAATGTAATACCTCGGTGTAATTTGTGAGGGACTGTTTTTTATCCATTATTATTAAGTATGAATTATGTACAGTCACGAGAACTAATAAGTATCCTGGAGACTAAATAAATACACAATAATAATAAGATCTCCATTGCAATTACTTCGTTGGTGAATTAGTGAACTGTTCGAAGCTTCAACTAATAAGGCTGTATACTTATTAATGCTCGTGACTGTACATGTATCTCATCAAAATTATATTAACTTTTGATCAATTTTGTGTCCTTCCAGTTTGTTCTGTCAAATTGTGAATGATTTATTTATTTACTTTTTATGGTACTATATATTCTTATTTTGTTATTCGTATGTTTATCTCTTTTTTGCTCGTCTGCTGCTATATTCAGTTTATGTGTAAGTACATAGGATACCTGCATGTGTGTATAATTCCAGTTCAGTATTAATGTGTATGTATTTGTGCATAAGTGTAGGCTATATAGTATATGTGCAGTGTGAATGTGTATGTATAAGTGTATACAGTACATGTGTAGTATGAATGTGTATGTATGTGTGTGCATAAGTGTATACAGTACATGTACAGTATGAATGTGTATGTATGTGTGTGCATAAGTGTATACAGTATATACAGTATATATACAGTATGAATGTGTATGTATTTGTGTGTGTTACGGATGACCTCGCCGGCTGCATGAAACCAGTGACAAGAAAGTGCTGAAAGAAGATAAAAACAAAAATACAAAGTGCTGACTTGGGATCCTTGCAGTGGAGGTCAGAGTGCCTTATGAGGGGGACCTAGAGGAGTACATGAGAGCATCTTGATTCCTCCACAGTATGCCAGGGAACAAAACCAGATTAACACAAATAATGGTGGCTGGCATGTTATTTTTTTGTTGCTGTTGATGTTCTCCCGGAATGGCCTGTTGTTGCCTGGCTTAGTTCAGAGGAATCATTTGCTCCAGATTTACCAACACTGTATTACCCACCTACCCACCCTCACCCCCCTTTAAGGAGCTCAAAGACAAGGAAGTGCGAGGCTTTTGTCTGGCTTCACTACTTCTTCTGCCTTCGTGGCCTCGTCTTTGTGTTACTGTGCCATATTACTCTGGTCTGTCTGTCTGTATGTCACTCCTTTGCTTACCACTTGTTTGTTTTAATCATCCCTTCCTCTCTTGTTTGTATTTTTTTTTCCTTTCATTTGTATCTTGTTGTTTTCTCCTTTTTTCATGATTGTTGTACCTTGGCTGTTTTTGTCTTCCTCTCTTTTGTATCATGCTTTTCTCCTTTCATTTGTACTGTATTTTGCTATTTCTCTCCTCCTTTCATACGTATCTTGATGTTCCTCTCCCTTTTATATTTAAACGTGCCTCTTATCGTACATTTTAATTTATCTTGCTTCTATCCCATTTTTATTTGTATCTTGTATTTCATTCCGTCATTCATCTCTTAATTGTATTATGCTGTTATCTCCCTTATTCATTTGTATATTGCTTATTCTCTCCCTTTTCCCATTTAAGTTGGTCATCTCTTAGGAGTAAATAGGGGAGCTACTGATTCCTTTAAACTGGAATAATATAGTGTCTATCTACGTAATGAAAGTTTTAAAGTCTTGTTTGCTCGTTGCCATCAGAGGTCATATGTGTAATCATGTGGCCTATGTGTGTGTGTGTGGTGCATTATGTATATAGTTTTTATCATTCATACATACATGTACATGACTGAGGAGCATAACCCTATAAGCATATCTGGAATTTCCACAATGGATTTTTTTTTTTTTATTATGAAGAGTAAACAAAAACTCCACAACCAGGTAGTTACAGTGACACTCTGTACTTTCCCAACCTCTGTGATTGATTATTCCATTACATATATTTATGGCCCCTTGGTTTTGTTATGTGGAAAAGTACAATATCAAGACACTTAAAATATTAGTAAAGCTTAATAATAATCCTTAAAATTTTGTCGGGTACAATATACAAAATGCAACTGCAATTGGTCTATAAAAAAGACACACTAAACAATAGTATAAAAATATATCCTACAATTATAAAATACCATTAATCAATAAGAACTGTCTATGTAATATTTAACTAAAGTCAAACTTTGTAAATTCGTGTGTCCGGTTTTCAAAATGCCTGTACAAATATTTTTAAATGCACAAAAGTTCATTTTTTACACAAATATACTCAATCATATTGCTGTGCACAAAAAGACAATGTTATGGAAGACATTGAACACCACAATTTCCTCCTCTACTCAGTTTCTTTAATCATTCCATTGTCTGATTGCTTACTGTTTGGGTGAGAGGACAAATACTTAGGAAAGGTTCAGTAGTTGTATGGTTGACAGTATGACTAGTATTGGCAAGCGGGAGAAATGCTTGCTGTTTAAGAATCAATCACAGATGCAAACTGAGAGGCTGGAATATGTACAGTAATGCATGACAAAATATAATTACTTATCCCATACAGTAGAATGCAAGTGTTGCAGGAATTATTCCTGCACTTAAGGGTGTAGTACTGTACAGTGTTGGTAAAATTGTAGCAACTGATGTCTTGAAACTATTTCTAGCAACAGGCCACCATTATTTTTGTAAACCTGGTCCTGTTTCCTAGTATACCAGACTTTGAAAGAATCAAGATGCTCTAATGTACCAAGTGACTACTACCCCCTTAATATATATAAGTGTTTGGAATGATTTCATGGCTGCCCCTTAGTGGGAGATCTTCTGCATTGCTATAAACATCAATAATGGATGATTTCTCTTGATGCTTCACTGGCCAGGCATATTAATCCTCCTTGCTGGTGTTGTTCCACTCTATCTCCTCAAAGTCAATCCCCACCTTCCTTCTGGGAAAACTGTATGGGCTGGAAGTAGAGAAAAGAATGTTGTGTGAGTATGTGAGAAGCAAAATTAAGGCCGGTACGTAAGAATATCCTTGTGTTGATGAAGACACAGTAACAGTATATTGATTCTGTATAGGGAGTCAGTCATCGTACCTTAAGAGATGGCTTTATGTTTTGTAAGATAGCTGTACTTTGAGTGATAGCTGTAGTTGTTGTGTAATTGTCTGGCACAAACCGTCACTCACCTGTACTTCACCCCAGTGAGGTCAAACATTTTCCTGGAGGCGACACAGGAAGGAAGACTGTGGTACTTGTCACACAGGTACACCACGTTGGTAATGCCTGCCTGAATGATTACCTTGGCACACTCATTGCAAGGAAAAAGTGCAACGTAGATGGTGCATCCGGACACGCTGGCACAGTTCTTGTTCATGATGGCATTCACCTCTGCATGGCACACTGCAATGATAACACAAGTTAATTCATCTCTGCATGGCACACTGAAATTATGATGGGAGAATATTGAAAGGAACAAATGCAACTTATATAATGCTTCTGGATATGCTAGTTCAGTTCTAGTAAGGTCTGGCATCATTCTCACATACAATACAATACACTTACCATACATATATTTAGTCTCTAGTTTATTAGTACTTGTCTTGCCCCAGGGGAGGTGGTTGTCACTACACCCTCGTGGCATACCATTGTACCCAATACCAACGATCTTATTCTCCATGTTCACTATACATGCACCAACCTGGTATGTGTGGTGAGGGGAAATTAAATGCAAAGTAATGGGACAACCAACAGATCTGTTTATTTTTTATGTTAGTAGGTTATATTTACCAGTAACGGAATGCAGTGGTAATTAAGGAGTGCTAGCAATATATCGTCAATGAAGGCTCCTTCTTGATAAAATAAGTGAATGCTGGAAATTATTTCCATACATTTTCTTCTCTCTTTATATATTACTTTATACCTTGAAAGGTTAAAGGATGATAAAAAGTTAATCCTGACCTGTGTGGCTGGATCTTTACTCCTGAGTGCTGAGAGTGTTGCCATCGCCATGAAGTATTCACCCCAGGCCAAATAGTCTTCACGTTTGTTGTTGACGTCCCTGGGTGGGAAATATTGTGTCACATTCTGAGTGGTAATATTTCACTGACTCCACAATCCTGTTACCATAACATGGAATCTGAGTATGAACACATGCAGTCCTCAGTACAGTCCCTCAGAGGAAATAAGGCATCACCAAACTGACTACAGTAGTTCACATTTATGATTCTGAGTTTCTCCATACCAATGAAAGAGATTCCAAACCAACCAATAATAAAGTCCTGAGTGTGTTACCTGGAGTCAAGTTGTGAACACTGTTGGTTGTTGTGGTTACCATTCTGCTCATCAATTGGGTCACCACTCGCTGTGAAGTCAAGCTCTATTTTTTTACGGGATGGCACATACTGCCTGTGGACACAAGCAAATCATTGTACAGTACAATACTGTAATTATTATCATGTTGTTTTTACTATAGCTTCATCATTTTTTTATTTATTACAATTGTATAAATGTTTTAGTGTACTGTATTTTGTCTTGGATTGCATTGCATTCACTAAAAAAATTCAAGAAATTATATAAGGAAGGAAGTACATTTTCATCAGGTAGGAAAAAAAAAAAGAAGATAAGAATATTATCATTCGAACCTGTAGCAAACCCCAGCCAGGTCCAGCAAACATTTACTGGCAATGGTGGTGTCCTTCTGGGCATGTTTGTCTGAACGAAACACTACCTCCCTGATGCCTGCCTGTATGATCAGCTTGGCACACTCATTACAAGGGAACAGGGCAACATATATAGTGCAACCAGCCAGGTCTGAGCTGTTCTTGTTCATTATGGCATTCATTTCTGCATGGCACACTGTTAAATCAAGGGGATAAAGCAAAACTAAAAAGTTCTCAAACACACAGAAAGCTACTAAAAAATTAAAGCAGCTATAGTATTATAACATAAATAAAACAAAGTTCCACAACGAAACATAATGACACTCTTAAGCAATAACCTTGCAACAAAAAATGTGCTACAGCAAAACAAGTGTTATTTCAGAAATATAACTAAAAAAAATCTCGCTATAAATGAGTAATAAAGCGTTAAAAACTCAAATAATACTGTAATCATATTTGGTTCAATACACATTATACAAAGTGTAGGAATAAGCAAAATAATAAATTACAATAACACAAAACCTCAACATAAAAAATGACCAGAAAAAAGAGAAAACCAGACAAAATGTTTTACAGAATTAAATGACTTACCTTATAGTCATATTGAGTCAGATGTACTTGGGTACAAATTCTGTATACGGTATCTCAAGAGATGTGCTTATGTACAATATTACCGTATATTTAGAGATATGCCTATATACAAATATTTTATATCTCCGACATGAGCTTGTGTACAAATACCGTACAGTACACTGTATCTCAGAGAATATGGAGACTGTTATCGAATTATAATAACTGAACATTAAAGTCTTCTAATAATTGCAAGACTCACCATACATGTACTTTGTGAGGAGAGGGTCAGAAGAATACTTATTCCAAGGCAGGATATCATCACTACAACCCCTTGGCATTCCATTGTAACCAATACCTACAATCTTCTTGTCTTTGTTGATGATGCAAGCTCCGACCTGAAAGACGGTTATTAATGAAAAGTGAGATCTTTTACAGTGAACCTCTCTTGTTGGTGAAACTATATCTGGAAACAGACAACCTCAAGATTATTAATATGGGTAGATTTATTTCCTCGTACTGTACTGTATAGTTTGGAGGATTCAGTAGCCCTCCAATCTACCATCAAGAGTGTGTCCTCTTAAAACCAAGCCCAATGCATTAGGTTCCCCCATATCTAGTAGTATGCAGAATAATGAGAGAGAGTATCTAGGATTATTATGCAAGTCAGGACAATCAACAACTACTGTACAAAAGTAAACTGTTATCCTGTGTATATTTAAGGATGAGCATGACTTATTACTGTATAGTACATAAATGAATCCTGTTGGTAAAAACCTGTATTAGAGAATTTTAATAATAATACTGGTACTCAGAAAACAGTACATTTTGATACTGTAGGCCTACCTGTGAACAAGGATCTTTGCTCCGCATTGCACTGAGAAAAGCAACTGCCATGAAATATTCATCCCATGAAATGTAGGCAGTCCTTTTCTCACTAGGATGATCTCTGAAAACAAGTTAGAATTTATTATGTGTTTCTCCTTTACAAATTATGTTTTCTTGCTCCTTAACACCATACTTAACATCATACCATTACCACACCATTGTAAACACCATAGATAATCTTGCATATGGCCCTGTGATGTGAGATAGTTATACTGTACTCTGTTCAAAACTTGTGTTCCATTTTCCTCTATCTATCTGTCTCTATTTCTATCTATATCTATTTCTATCTATCTCTATCTGTCTCTATTTCTATCTATCTCTTATCTGTCTATCTATTTATCTATCTATCTAAGCATAAGAGGCCAGCGGAACACAAGTTTTGAACAGACTTTAGTACTTTATTCCTTCATAAAAAATGTAATGATGGGAGAGTGTCATGTAGTATAGATGTCACTGAGAAAAATATACAGTTCTCCAAAACACAATATCTCATGATGTCACCAATTTTATGCATAATTCTGCACCCTGCCATATTGCAATATATTAGTTACAATACATAATACAGTATACATAAATGCTATGTTATATAAATACTACATACCCAACTGCTAGCCTTTCCATTGTAGCAATAATATTCACGTCTTTATCATGTTTATAGTTTGCATCATCAGGTTTGTTTATGTTGTCCGGTTTAGAGTCCATCCTGCAAAATTTAGGGTCAATTTAGTTGGTTACGATTACAACACGACTGTAACCCCCTACAACCATAGTGGCATTTGCCTCGGTCCTAATTAGGTTATGTCAGGTCAGATCTGGCTAATTGTAGAAAATCAAATTATTAATGCATAGCCATTGAATTATAGGATGTCAGTTTAGCATATTTAATACCAGAGCCAAAATGTTTTGACAAAACTCTCTTTGGGTTTGCCAATTTTCAATATTCATGGCTTGTTTTATTTACAAAATCACAACCAAATATGCTTTTTTTTTTTAACAAGTGGGTAGGAGTTATATTCAAAACAGAATTTCCCAATGAATTTATGGGTAAAAATAATTCAGAACCAAGTACTGTATAGTACACGAGAGAAACCTGACTTCCTTGGAGGGTGTATCGTCCAATAATAATATTTGTTTGGCCCCAAATCATAATTTAATAATAACCAAAACCCCCACAAACCATATCAAATCATATACCAATATTAATACCAACTTGAGTTTTGAAGGCGTGTGACTCTTGTCTCTTGGCTCAGAGCAGTGATGCCACTCTGAAATATCCCAAGACTAGCGCCCAAAAAATCCCAAGATTGGACAAAATATCCCAAGATTAACTAAAATGATAATCCTCACCTGAAATTTGAAGACTAATGTATAGAACCAATATAGGCAGAGGAGTATTACTACCACTCCCTCCTGGCTCTTCAGAATGGCTCATTTTAACTTTAATACTGGGAATAGTATGACGCTAATCACTTATTGTAGGGATCAACTCGATCCTGTTAAAGTTCAAGCAAGACTAAATCCGTTCCATGAATGTTTAGAAATTCCAAGATTTACAAAACTTATCCCAAGGCCAAGCCCAAACTTCCAAGATCTTGGGTTGGATCCCAAGGAGTGGCATCACTGTGTCACTCTTGGCAGAGTCCAGTGGCTGTGGTGATCAGCGTTGCCAGGTCTGCTTCACGAAATTTCCCCAACTTCATCAACAACAGAATTTCCCCCTTTTACCTCTAACTTCAACATCAGAATTTCCCCTTTTTATCTCTAGCTTCAACATCAGAACTTCCTTTGTTACCTCAACTTCAACATCAGAATATCCCTTTTTACCTCAAAACATTTCTGTTTATTGAAAATAATTATATATTTACCATCTTCATAATTCGTCTGATAGAAATGTCCTTATTTACTCTTCAACAGGGTGGATATCTAAATTCACCATGTCTAGGAAAAATTCTCCATACTTGGCAACACTGGACAAAGAAACAACATTTTGCCTTTTCATCGGCGCATTTGTTTACATTGAGGGTGGGGGTGTACAATAATTATTTTGGAAGTATAAAACAAAATACAAGTGGGTTTAGAATTTATGGCGATGATTTTACATTATTTTACAATCTTATAGAAGGAGATAAGTAACATGTATATATAAATGTCCTACAAATTCCAATCTCCCTGAAATACAATCCTAAATTAAAAATAAACCTGTACTTAGCTTTCATCAGACACATGCATGCACACTACTGTCAAACGCACACTATCTTTCACACAGAGAAGAACGAAAAGAGAATAGTGTGAGAGAAAGACAATAGGAGAAAATGATGGAGAAAAGAAAGAAACATATGATAATTATAATATTGTGGTGTTGGTTGTGGTCTTGTTAGGGTGAAGAATATGATGATCTTAAACTGAAAGGAAAGAATTACAGAGCCGTGTGCAAGAATATAATAATAATATCCATGGTGTTTACGATGGCTTGGTAACGGTACGATCGATCTGTATTTGTGTTTATGGAAGTCATCGCAGCTGTACCACTCCATCGTACACACCATGAATGAATGTTCTTGCATACGACCCATAGTGTTAGTAACGTATTTACTTTGATTAACCTACGAATAAACTGTCTGAAACTAATGATTATAATTGAGGTAATGCCAATGGAGGGTTAATGATTCCTCCAAACATAGCCACGAAACACATTCACTATTGGTAATAGTCATGATTTCTGTGTTTCCTGGCATAGCTTGGAGGAATTCGTAACCCTCCACTTCACCAACAAGAAAATCTAACCTTAATAAGAATAGTTTTATATTTTAACTTCTAAAATATATAATATAAAACAATAAAAAATGATACATATTTTTGTAATCAGTATAAATATATATAGTTTTTCTTTATCAGACTTATGACCAATATATAATAATTATTTCAGATAATATAGCATGATATAAATATTAGGACAAAATATATCATTGGGAAAAACCTTACCTGGTACTGTTGTCATGTTTTTTGTAATTACTGAAGAAGATATTGTAATGTTACTTGTAGTTGGTTGTGTGGTGGTTGTGGTTGTAGTAGTGGGTGGTTGTGTAGTTGTGGTTGTTGATTTGGTGGGTGGTTGTGTAGTTGTGGTTGTTGATTTGGTGGGTGGTTGTGTGGTTGTGGTTGTTGTTAATTTGGTGGGTGGTTGTGTGATTGTGGTTGTTGATTTGGTGGTTGGTTGTGTAGTTGTGGTTGTTGATGATTTGGTGGGTGGTTGTGTGGTTGTGGTTGTTGATTTGGTGGGTGGTTGTGTAGTTGTGGTTGTTGATTTGGTGGGTGGTTGTGTGGTTGTAGTAGTGGTAGGTGGTTGTATGGTTGTAGTGGTTGGTTGTGTGGTTGTTGATGTGAGTGGTTGTGTGGTTGTATTAGTGGTTGATTGTGTGGATGTTGTAGTAGTGGGTGGTTGTGTGGTTGTTGATGTTGTTATTGACTGTGTGGTTGTTGATGTGAGTGGTTGTGTGGTTGTAGATGTTGGTAGTGATATTGATGTTGTAGCTAGTAGTTGTGTGGTTGTAGTTAATGGCACAGTGGTTGTGGTTGATTGTGTGGTTGTAAATGTTGGTACAGTGGTTGTAGATGGTGGTAGTTTGGTTGTAGTGGATTGTGTTGTTGTTGATGGTAGTTGTGTGGTTGTGGTCGATTGTGTGGTTGTAGATGTTGGTACTGTGGTTGTAATTAATGGTTGTATGGTTGTAGATGATGATGTGGTTGTAATTGGCTGTGTGGGTGAAGATGATGGTTGTGTGGTTGTAGACTTTGTTAGTGTAGTTGTAGTAGATGTTGGTTGTGTAGTTGTAGTAGATGTTGGTAGTGTAGTTGTGGATAGTGATTCTGTGGTTGTGGGTAGTAATTTTGAAGTTGTAGTTATGGGTAGTACTTCTGTAGTTGTGGTTGTGGGTTGTAATTGTGAAGTTGTGGTTATACCTGTTGGTTAATTATCACATGTTAATTTATCCGGAGTTTCACAAATTTATTCTGAAATGTTTTGAAATATAATTATGTATAAATAAGAAAAAAAATTGGAGGTTAGAGACTCCTTCAAACATTGCCACGAAACACACACACACACACACACACACACACACACACACACACACACACACACATACATTAAAGGAGCTTGTTTCGTGGCATAGTCAGGAGGAATCAGAAGCCTCCAAATTTCGTACAAAATCAGTGTACCTTAATTCTAATACATTCTGATATATTTTTGGTGCATTAGAGGTTTTTATAGATCGCATTTATTCCTCCAAAGTATGTCAGGAAACAGGGACCAGATTAATTATTGATGGCTTGTTTGGTGTTGCTTGGAATAGTTTGGAGGAATCATGTACTGAGAAAATTCCTGTATCCTCAGTAGGAGATATTGTATTAGATTATTATTGTTACTGTAAGATATGTATGTTTTTGTTTTTCTTTTATTTCAGAGGAGGGTGTCGCAAATACTCACTAGATGGCGTCGTGGTGGTGGTGGTGGTTGTTGTTGTGGTTGTGTTGGTTCCGAAGGGTGGTGGAGTTGTATTAGAGGTAGGTGTTGTGATGATGGTAGTAGTGGTAGAAGGTGGTGGTGTTGTGGTTGTAGAGGGTAGTGTGTTGGTGTTGGTGGTGGTAGTAGTAGTAGTAGTAGTAGTAGTAGAGGTGAAGGGTGGTGGTAGTGTAGTGGTGGTCGTGGGTGGTGTAGTGGTGGTCGTGGGTGGTGATGTGGTTGTAGTCGTGGGTGGTGGTGTGGTAGTGGTCGTGGTCGTGGGTGGTGGTGTAGTAGTGGTAGTGGTCGTGGGTGGTTGTGTAGTAGTGGTAGTGGTAGTGGTCGTGGGTGGTGGTGTGGTAGTGGTAGTGGTCGTGGGTGGTGGTGTAGTGGTGGTAGGGGTCGTAGTTTCAGGTGGTGTTGTTGTTGTCGTGGTGGGGATGGGGGTCGTAGTTTCAGGTGTTGTTGTTGTTGTAGTGGGGGTCGTACTGAAAGGGGTTGTTGTCGTAGTGTCAAGCGTTGTTGTTGTCGTTGTCGTGGTGGGTATGGGGGTCGTACTGAAAGGTGTTGTTGTCGTAGTGGGGGTCGTAGTAAAAGAGGTTGTTGTTGTCATGGTGGTGGTGGTCGGGGTTGTTGTTGTCGTCGTTGGCGTTGTTGTCATGGTGGTGGTGGTCGGGGTTGTTGTTGTCGTCGTTGGCGTTGTTGTCATGGTGGTGGTGGTGGTCGGGGTTGTTGTTGTCGTCGTTGGCGTTGTTGTCATGGTGGTGGTGGTCGGGGTTGTTGTTGTCGTCGTTGGCGTTGTTGTCATGGTGGTGGTGGTGGTCGGGGTTGTTGTTGTTGTCGTTGGCGTTGTTGTCATGGTGGTGGTGGTGGTCGGGGTTGTTGTTGTCGTCGTTGGCGTTGTTGTCGTTGTCGTGGTCATATCAGGAGGGAAACAGGAGCCGAGGGAAGGCCAGTAAATGTGATCGTCTGGACACTTACCCAAAACCCACACATTGTTACCATTACACTCACGGTACAACTGTGGGTCTGACTCAGCCATTGTACTCCACGCAGGATCACACTCTTGTTCTGTTCGTCAGGGAGAAAGTGTATCATTGAGGTGAATAAGGAGTTGGTGGTTCTTTTGTATATTTCTGAAGTATAAGTGTATCAGGTAAATAAGAAGTTTGTTGTTCTTTTGGGTATTTCTGAAGTATAGGCCTAATTGTATGAGGTAAATAAGGAGTTTGTTATTCTTTTGTGTATTTTAGAAGAATAACTAACTGGGTTTGGATTTTAGATGAATATATACAGGGTTATTCAAAATTATAGTGACAAAATTACATGCAGGGTGAAGTCCTGACAAGATATTAAACATATTTCCATATGTATTTTTTTACACACACACACACACACACACACACACACACACACACACACACACACACACACACACACACACACCTGGACACTTGTAGGACAGATCACAGGCCATGGTGTTTGGGTTGAAAGGGACAGACTTGAGGTGCATCTTACATTGATACTGGACCCAGGAACCCTCAGCTGAACACTGCCACAGTTTATGACATTGCCAAGGGTCATCCAACATCTCTCCCTCAGCACACACCACCTCTGTAATACACAATGGCAAGTGGAAAACAAAATATATGATAATGATAGTAACTACTCAGGTGTTTATACTAAAACTATTACTAGTAATAACTAAATCAATATTAATAATACCTATATTACTACTACCACTACTACTACTACTACTACTACTAATAATAATAATAATAATAATAATAATAACAATAACAATAACAATAACAATAATTTATTAAATATAATAATAATGATAATAATTAAAATACAAGAATTACAATACTACTACTACTAATACTACTAATAATTATACAAAAATGACAATACTAACGTTAATAAAGAGACAACACAACACAATACAACACAACAACAACAAACACAACACAACAACAACAACACACACACACAACACAACACAACACAACACAACACAACACAACACAACACAACACAACAACAACAACAACAACAACACAACACAACACAACACAACACAACACAACACAACACAACACAACACAACAACAACAACACAACACAACACAACACAACACAACACAACAACACAACACAACACAACACAACACAACACAACACAACAACAACAACACACACACACACACACACAACTTACTGGTACATTGATAATCCTTGGAACACTGTAGGGCGTCGGGATCATAATTAATCTCATCAGGACACACCACCAACACCCACGACAACCCGTCCCCTTGACATTCCCAGTACTTGGTGCAGTCAGGGTCACGCCTCGTCTCCCCTTGTGTACACGTCGTCGCCTCCAAGTCTTCATGTCCCCAACACAATGAGGAAATAAACTCATCACTCGTATTATTATTATTATTATTATTATTATTATTATTATTATTATTATTATTATTATTATTATGACAATTTGACACGAGTACAATGAGGAAATTAATTCATCACTCGTATTATTATTATTATTATTATTATTATTATTATTATTATGACCTTCTGACAGATGATAATAATTATAAAGTTGAATGAAATGAACAATAATGATATAATAGTGTTTAATTATTCATCCTCACCCCAACCCCCCAGGAGAAACCGATATAAACAGTTAAAAAAAAATAGACAACAAAATAATGACCACTAGAATTTTTACTTACGCTTCACGACACACGAGAAGTAAAGTAGAATGAGTGTCAGGTGTGATGTGTGTGTGTGTGTGTGTAGGTACATAATAGTCACCATCCACCTATAGTAGTAGTAGTAGTAGTAGTAGAAGTAGCAATAGTCTTAGTAGTATTACAGTAGTAGTTGTAATAGTAGTAGAAATAGTAGTAGTTATAGTCGTTGTCGTTCGTATAAGTATAGTAGTAGTAGTAATAGTAGTAGTAGTTGTAGTAATAGTAGTAGTAGTAGTAGTAGTAGTAGTAGTAGTAGTAGTAGTAGTAGTAGTAATAGTAGGTTAAATGACCAGATGAACACTGAACAACAATGTTATATATACCGTACCATTAACCACGCCTACTGACATTAGACACACCCCCTCATGTATCATTCCTTGAGGTGTGTGTGTGTTGTGTGTGTTGTGTTGTGTGTGTGTGTTGTGTTGTGTGTGTGTTTGTGTGTGTGTGTTGTGTTGTGTTTGTGTGTTGTGTGTGTTTTGTGTGTGTGTGTGTTGTGTGTGTGTGTGTGTGTGTGTGGAGTATCTCTTTTTGCTATATAGAAGGGTTAGTCAGTCCTCCAAACTCTCCCTGGACTGGACTAAACTGAAATGAACTGGAGTTGGACTGAAATGAACTGGACTGAAATGGACTGGAGTGGACTGAAATGGATTAGCCTTAACTAACTGAATTGGACTGCATGGGGCTAGACTGAAATATACTGGACTTGACTGAAATGGACTGCATGGGACTAAACTAAATCAGACTGGAGCTAGCTGGACTGAAATGGACTTGGGGCTATAGACTGGAATAAACTAGACTTGACTGAAATGAACTTGGAGTGGACTGAAATAGATTAGCCTCAACTAACTGAAATGGACTGGGGGCTAGACTGAAATAAACTGGACTTGACTGAAATGGATTGGAGCTGGATTGAAAAAGATTAGCCAGCCAGCCAGCCAGCCAGCCAGTCTATATAGGTACATGTATGTAGGTCCTAATTTGCACTCGTGTCGTTTCATTATTATACATCATCCACACGACCCCCTTGTAAGTTATGAATTAAGGGGAGAGTGTTTCTTTTAGGGGTCAAATTGGAGCGCCTCGATTCCTCCAAAGTATCCCAGGAAACAGGACCAACAGATGAACAACAACAATAATAATAATGGTGCATGTTCCGTTGCTTGGAATTATTTGGAGGATTCATTTTGCTCCGGAATTACCAACACAAAACTTCCCCCTAAATGTATTACCCTTCACAAAGTTTATTATTTATTGACTACGAAAGTGGACGAGAGGTTTTTTTAAGGGTGGGTGGGAATAGGGGACAGGTTTAAGAGGGGGGGGGGGGGTTGGGGGGTGCGGGTGTAGGGGGACATGCTTGGGGTTTGGGCTTGGGGGGTGGGGGTTAGGGGAGTGTGGGAATATGTTACAGGCTTTCTACCCCCCCTCTCCCCCCATCATCAACACACACACACACACACTCTCTCTCTCTCTCTCTCTCCTCTCTCTCTCTCTCTCTCTCTCTCTCTCTCTCTCTCTCTCTCTCTCTCTCTCTCTCTCTCTCTCTCTCTCTCTCTCTCTCTCTCTCTCTCTCTCTCTCTCTCTCTCACACACACACACACACACACACACACACACACACATCCATTCTCGGTGACTCTCCCATTAATATTACACACACACACACACACACACACACACACACACACACACACACACACACACACACATCCCCTAATAAACACCAACTTGTTCTCAATACATCAAACAGGTACAGTAAATCAAGAGACATTAATTTTCCTCCAAACTATTCCAAAAAAAAATAAGAGTAAAAATCTGAGGTTGGTAATATTTTTTTTTTTTTTTTTTTTTTTTTTTTTTTTTTAAGGTTTGTCTGATTCCTTCAAAAAACTGTGCTACGAAACAGATCTATTAGTATACTGTAAATCAAGAACCATTAATTAATTCCTCCAAACTATTCCAAACAAATTTTAATAAGACCCCACAATTTTTTTTTTTTTTTAATCATATGGGCATCTGTTTCCTGGTATCCTTTTTATAGTTTTTTTTATTTTTTTTCCCCACCCATTCGAACCCAATTAAAAATAATCCCAAGATGGAATAATTGAAACAGGTATATAAAAAAAAACATACAGACTTTTATTATTTCATGTTGCAATGTAATAATGAGTTTGTATACATGCATCAGTCAAATACAGCCCTGCCTGGGAAAGAGAGATGTGTGTATAATATATGTACAGTTACGAGAAATAGTAAGCATCCAGCAGGTTATATTGTTGTTGTTGTTGATGTTGTTGTTGTTGTTGTTGTTTGGAATCATCTGACATACATACATACATATCAGTGAATTAAATATACAGGTTTTATTGTTGTTGTTGTTGTTGTTGTTGTTTGGAATTATCTGACATACATACATATCAGTGAATTAAATATACAGGTTTTATTGTTGTTGTTGTTGTTGTTGTTATTGTTGTTGTTGATGTTGTTGTTGTTGTTTGGAATCATCTGACATACATACATACATATCAGTGAATTAAGTATACAGGTTTTATTGTTGTTGTTGTTGTTGTTGTTGTTTGGAATCATCTGACATACATACATACATATCAGTGAATTAATTACAACAACACTTATCTTAGTTACTTGTCTCATACTGTACAATCATGTATTAAAATTGGAATTGGAGGCTTCTAATTCCTCCTGACCATGGCACGAAACAAACTCCATCCATATAGGTACATACATGTGTGTGTGTGTTTCGTGGCAATATTTAAAGGACTCTCTTGTCTCCAATTTTCTTACTAACTAACTATGGGCCAATTCCACAGTTTTTTTTTATTATGATTTTTTTTTTTATGATATTTTTTTCTTTTTTCTTTTTGTGTTATGATCCTCCACAACCAACCACACTTGTATGTCTTCATTATTATTATTATATCCAACAACAAACTCAGTCTCCATATCCACAAAATTGGTCAGGTAGGTATATAATTATATAGTTCCATTATTACCATAGTTTCATCCAATAATTCACTCGTGGTCATTCGCTTTTATTACATTGGAGTGCCTTAATTCCTCCAAAGTTAGGCCAGGAAACAGGACCAGGTGAGCAAAAATAAGGAGTTCTGTTGCTTGGAATAGTTTGGAGGATTCAGTTGCTGCAAATTTACCAAACACCTAAATAATTTCTTCCTTTAATTGTTTGGTGGAGTGTGTGGTGATTTGATTCCATTCTCTGTGGTGTGATTCTTGATTCTTGAAGGTAGACTACAGTAGAATCTGGTGGCCATGTTGATCTCACTCTCTCATGTACAGTCGGCGGCAAAAGTCGTCTCGTGTCACCTCACTCAGCACTTTTTGAAGGATAACATAAAGGATAATCAACAAAAAAAATGCAATCACTATACACAATTACAGTATCCAAGTGTGTAAATTAATAAGTCTGGGTTTTTTCTTTTTTAGTGTTTTTTTTTTTTTTTCAATTTACGAATCCATGAAGCCTATATTTCCATACTATACACTCGTGATACATAATTTCTGACCAGAGTGTGAGGAGCAGAAAGCTTTGAATCGCCTGGTATTGCTCATTTCTCATTGCGGCGGCGGCGGTGACGACGACGAAAAAAAAAAAAAAAAAAAAAAAAAAAAATAATGATAAAAAAAAAAAGTTAATTATTACAAAAAAAAATATATATATATATATATATATTATTAAAAAGAAAAATAGAAAAAAACCTAATTATTAAAAAACGACGGCGGCGGCGGCGGCAGCGGCGGCGGCGGTGGAAAGAGAATAAAAACAAAAAAATGATGTGACGTATTTTAGCGGGAATGGAAACACGCTAACTAGAGCGAATTCTGATTTTTTTGTTTTAATTCAAACTAGAAACAGGGTCAGCATAATTTGCAGTCAATCAACTACAACAACGTGGCATTTCTGGTGTGTCAAAAAAACCTGTACATCGTATATCACAGAAGGAAAGTGAAGCGGTGTGGAATTGTAAAGTGAATGAATGAATAATGAAAGAAATAATGGTGAAATACAGTAAATGAAGGATTGACATGTATTTATTTTATATATATATACACATACACACACACACACACACGGGAACATGTACATACATAGCCTGTGTAATCACCTCCCCATGCACACACACACACACATACACACACACACATACTCTCTCTCACACACACACACACACACACACACACATACTGTACATATAAAAACACTCACTTTTTATCTCACTCGATCTCATTCACTCACCTCTCTCTCTCTCTCTCTCTCTCTCTCTCTCTCTCTCTCTCTCTCTCTCTCTCCACCTAATCCTCTCTTCTTTTCTTCTTTTTATCCCTTCCTTCTCTCCCTCCCTCCTCTCCCCACCACCACTTGCTATCATCCCCTCCCTTCCTTCCTTCCTCTCTCCTTCCTTCCTTGTCCTCTCCCTCCATCCCTACTTCTCTCTCTCTTCCTTCTCTCCCTCCCCTCCATCCCTCTTCTCTCCACCTTCCCTCTTCCTTCTCTCCCTCCACCCCTCCATCCTTCCTTCTCTCCCCACCTTCCCTCCATCCCTCTTCTCTCCCTCCTTCCTTTCCTTCCTCCATCATCACCCCTGCAATGTATATGCTAATTTTCGTTATTATTCCCGGAAAACCAAAGGGTGGGGGTGGGGGTGGGGGGGGGCGGTTTAGGGGGGTGCGCCATGATACCTGAGGATTTATTTACTCTAACTTACTAACTTACTTTCTTACTTACTTACTTACTCTTACCAACATCATTATAATTATCTATTCTTTTTACTTTTTATGTTTATATATTATTTACTCTTATTTTTTATTATTTTTTATTTATTCTTATCAACATCA